>VSMD01094921.1:0-256544 GCA_008750895.1 Mirza zaza | reverse complement strand
CGAGGTGGGCGGATCGTTTGAGCTCAGGAGTTCGAGACCAGCCTGAGCAAGAGTGAGACCTCATCTCTACTATAAAAATAGAAAGAAATTAATTGGCCAACTAATATATATAGAAAAAATTAGCCGGGCATGGTGGCACATGCCTGTAGTCCCAGCTACTTGGGAGGCTGAGGCAGCAGGATTGCTTGAGCCCAGGAGTTTGAGGTTGCTGTGAGCTAGGCTGACACCACAGCACTCACTCTAGCCTGGGCAATAAAGTGAGACTCTGTCTCAAAAAAAAAAAAAAAAAAAAAAGAGTCAGATCCCCATCTATACGAAAAATAGAAAAATGAGCCAGGCATCACGGCACATGCCTATAGTCCCAGCTACTTCGGTAGCTGAGGCAGGAGGATCATTTGAGGTTTCAGTGAGCTACGGGGACACAATTGCACACTAGCTGGGCAACAGTGAGCCACTGTCTCAAAAAGAGAAAGAAAAACAAAAACACCTATATCTAGCCTCCTCTTCATTTCCCAGTCAGGTAGGTTGCTAGCCTCTCTGGTACTGTGACCCCAGTGTAGCTGTGCACTCTCAAAACAGATCTGTCATATTTATCCTAAAGTAGTTAATAACATGATGCTTTTGTAGTATTACTTTTTTGATTCCAACTTTTACTTATGTCGTACCTATATATGCTATGATCTGAATGTTGGAGTCCAATGTGCTAGTATTAAGAGGTGGGGCCTTTAGGAGGTACTTAGAGCCCTCATGAATGGGGGATTAGTGTCCTTATTAAAGAGGCTTGAGGGAGGCTGCTTACCCCTTCTGCCATGTGAGGGTTCAGTAACAAGTCACCACCTATGAAGCAGAGTGCAAGCCCTTACCAGATACCAAATCTGCCAGTGCCTTGATCTTGGACTTTCCAGCGTCCAGAACTGTAATAAATTTCTGTTGTTTGTAAGTTACCCAGTCTAAAGTATTCTTTTTAGCAGCCAAATGAACTAAGACTACATAGAAATAAAACTGACTTATGTCTGTTGATCTTGTATTCTCTAATGATGTGAAACACAATTATAGTAGCATTTTCCTGGGGGTAGATTTCATTGGACTTTTTACACAGAATATCATATCCGCAAATAAACACAGTTTTACTTCTTTTTTCCCAATTTCTTGCCTTACTGCACTGGCTAGATCCACCAGCACAATGTTGAATACAAGTGAAATCAGACACAGTGGTTTTTTTGTTTTATGTTTTTGTTTTTTCTGATCTTAAGGGAAAAACATGAAGTCTTTCATCATTAAGTATGATGTTAACTTTAGATTTTTCATTGATGCCCTTTATCAGGCTGATGAAATTTGGTTTTGGTCCTAGTTTGTTGAGACTTTTTATCGAAATGGATAATGAATTTTGGTGCATGCTTTTTCTGAGTCTACTGAGATGATCATATGATTTTTCTGTTTCAGATTGTTAATATAATCAATTGCATTGATTGATTGGCCAGTGTGACACCACTCTTGAATTCCTGGGATAAACTTCATTTAAACATGATGCATTATCCTTTGTATATATTGTTGGATTTGATTGACTAAAATTTTGTTTAGAAATTTTGCATATGCTCATGAGGGATATTGATCTGTAATTTTGTTTTCTGTAATATCTTTGTTTGGTTTTGGGATCAGGGTAATACTTTGACAGAATGAGTGGAGAAATACAGCCACTCTAATTTTCTTTTGCTAAATATTAGCATCAGTGAATCTTTTTCCTTTTTCTAATGATTTTATCTTTTTCCTTTGTTAACTTATTAGCCACAGTCTTTGTTTTGCTATTTTAGTGTTTGCTTTAGGATGATATTTCTTTTTGCCTCCTGGCCTTTATGCTATATTTTCATACATTTCACTTGTACGTATGTCATAAAACTCAAACTATAATGTTATTATTTTTGTTTAAACAGTTATCTTTTAAAGAGATTTAAATAAGAAAGTCTTATATATTTACCCCTATAGATATAGTTTCCTGTGCTCTTCATTTCTTTGTGCAGATCCATATTTCTGTTGGGTATCACTTTCCTGATGAACTTCTTTTAGAATTTCTTGCAGTGCAAATCTCCTCATGATGAATTCTTTAGCCTTTTATATATATGTGAAAAAGCTATTTATTTTGCCTTTGTTTTTGAAAAACATTTTACTGGGTATAAAATTCAGCTTTGACTTTTTTTTCTCTCAGTACTTTATCGATTCTGCTCCACACTTCTAGCTTGTGTTGTTTCTGATGAGAAATCTGCTATCATCCTCATCTTTGTTCCTTCATACATAATGTGCCTTTTTTCTCTGTCTGCTTTTAAGATTTTTCCTTTATCACTGTTTTTGATCAATTCGAATATGAAGTGCCATGGTGTAGTTTTGTTTATATTTTTTGTGCTTGGAATCCTTTGAGATACTTGAATGTGTGGGTTTATAATTTTCATCAAATTAAAAAAACTTCTGGCCATTATTTCTTTAAATATATTATTTATTCTTCCTTTTTTCTCCTTTTCTTTTGGGGCTTCTATTACATGTGTATGTTAGCCACTGTAAGTTTTCTGATAGCTTACTGATGGTCCTTGCATTTTTAACATGTTTTTTCTCTCTCTGTTTCATTTTGTATAGTTTCTATGGCTACATCTTCAAGTTTACTAATATTTTTAGTATTTTCTTCTCCAATGTCTAATCTTCTATTAATCCCACCTAGTATATTTTTCATCATAGGCACTGTAGTTCTCATCTCTAGATGTTCAATTTGAGTATTTTTTTTATATCTTTGATATCTTTCCTTAACTTTTTGAACATGTGGAACACAGGAACTTAAGAACTGTTATAGATGGCCTAAAAATTTCCCTTCTTTTAACCTTTGTACCTATGGCATCAGGTACTGGGAAATATAATGGTTATTTATACATTAGACTCATTTAAAAATGAAGTATTACAAGTAATTTAACAGCTTGCATTTTCCTGTGGGAAGCATTCAGAGCTCTTTCCATCAACTTTCAGATTCCAATTTGTGCCTTTGTATTAGAATTTTTGTCCCTGAGTGTATAATTATTAGGCAGCAAGGAGAGATAAGTGGGAAAGTATTATATTTTTGTTTACTCTTGCACTACAGTAAAGAACAATGCCTGAGATGGGGGCTTAATATTGTTGAATGATTGAATGGATGTATGAATCAAGGTGTTCTGATGGTCAACCGGAGGAGCCAAAGGGAGACTGGCCTGGTCAAAAATAAGCTGCAGACAGCATATTCAGTACAAAATGAATACCTAGCAACAGGGCAATTGAGTCTTGACTACATGATTTTCTGTTTGGGGGATGTGTTTTCTTTTTTTTTTTTTTTTTTTTTTTTTATTTCAGCATATTATGGGGGTACAAATTTTAAGGTTTCAATGGGGATGTGTTTTCTACTTACATTTGAATACAGTTGTTTTTTAATTTCAGAATTCATCATTCTTAAAATAAGGAAATCATACTGACTCTAAAAAGATACTGGGAAATTGAGTTTCTCCTTCCTTTACCATGTGCTGTCTTCACTGGAATATTTTAAATATGTCTTCCAATGAAGAGGTGATTTCTTTTAAGTACACTGTATTTCAAGCATTTTTAAAAAATGAAAACACATAAAGAACATTAATTAGAAATGCTGGGCAAAATAGCTCTCCTGTTTAATAGTTTCCATCGGTCCTCAGTTTAATTACCATGTTATTCTGCCAGCTTTCTCCAGAAATAATTGACTGAATGAAGTCATTTCATTGGATATTTACAAACACTGAACTTGTAAAGGGGGTATCTGTCAATTCCCCTTTGGCTTGGAAATGACTGAGGCTGATCTGGCAGCAGCACACAATTGCTATTTTGGGCTCAGTATGTTTTCATTGTCACCAACTCAGTAAGACGATGGGAAGGATAGAGAGGAAGGTAAAACTTTTGGCCTTTACACTCAGTTTTATATTTTGTAAATTTTGTTGTGAAAAATGAGGGAGTAAAACCCTGACTTGGTCTAAGACACAAAGTGGTTAGCTAGTGATTTTTTGTTCATGTTGTTTTTAGAATATCTTTTTAAATTATGAATAGCCCAGAAAGAATCCGTAAAGCTTTGGGTATCTGTAGTCAAACCTTAAACACTGGCTTATCAATCATGGTAAAAATGGATTACTAAGGTTAGTTTATTAATGTTATTGATTTAATATCTGGAGTGAAGTGTTTTTGTTTTGGGTTAAAGAATAAGATTTTATTTTGAAGACATAATGTCAAATGGAGAACAGACCAGATGAAGATTAGGCTGGAAATTATTTTGTCTCAGGCAGCCTACAGGAAATTCCAAAAGACGAGGTCAATATAAATGACGTTTTTAAAGAATTGGAGTAGAATGCCAAATTGTGGTACTGTAGATGCAAGTTTAAAATCGTCAGTTCTTACTACATAGAAAAAAATGATGCAGAAGCTTCAGATGATCTTCAAAAGGAATTCCAACTGTGATAATATTTACAATGTGATGATTTCATAGTGGCTATTCAGAGTCTTAGAATGTTAAGAAGTGGGAAGATTGGATATAAAACTACTTCAGATAAGGTGCTCATTTAAAAAAAACAGAATAGTAGAGATGATAAATGTCTTAAGAGGCATACTAAGAAGTGAGATGGCTGAAGCTAATATAATTATGAAGAGTATAAGAAGAATGAACTCAGATTTATTTCTTATTTGAATCTACATTTCAGCTATAGCAGAGAATGAAATCTCTTAAAGATTGACCCCAGAGTAATCCAAAATGAAGTTTAATCTATACTATCATCTGTAATTTAAATTTGACCGTCTCAAACACACTTTATAAATTTGTTGAAAACCCATTTGCATCTTATATGGTAGCAGGAAGTTATGCAGGACATGAAAGCTATACAGTTCTGTGGGGCCTCCTTAAGAAAAAAGAATACAACATTGTAAATATACATTTAATTATGGGGAGTCAGAAGCCTCAAGCAAGTGAGGGGCCCTCAAGCTTAAGCTTTAGTAGCTTCAAGTCAGTCTGCTTCTGGTTAACAAATTTAATTTCATTTAGATAGAGTTAAAAGATTCATTGTAAGTAAAGAGTAACTAGTATATCAGTATGGAGGAATGAGGAGTGGATTGTGATTTAAAGACCTGTGTTCTAGCCTAGGCTGACTCATTCACTTCATTGTTCATTTACTGAATACAGCATTGTAAAAAGCATTATGGAAGTGGGTGTGAATACAGTGCTTAAGAAGTGAAGCACTCCATCCATGACGCCCAGTCTGAATTTGAGAAATAGTGTATACTCTACCCCTCTTAGTGGGACACAATAGACTTCGGCATGTTAATGACTCTGAGAGGTTTTGCTGTTTAAAAACAAACACATCACACACACACATAAGGTTTAATTTCATTTATTCCAGTTTTTTTTTCCTTTTTAATGTGTATAACATATATTAACATCACCTGGAAGACATTTTGGTAAATGCTGTTATGAGGAATTACATCATTCAGCTTTCTTGACTATTATAGCTGTTCTTAGGTTTTTCTCTTTGGCCAAGTGGAAATTCCCATTCTTATCAGGTAATGGAATCAACATTCCCAGTAGTGTATTTTAGACAGACTTGCACACTTTGAGCTCTATTGGCGGCTGTTATTAAATGATACCACCCAACAAGCAGAGATTGGTGGTGGGGTGTGAATAGGTGCTTAACTGGGATTGGGGGACTGGCTCTTCACAGCCCAGGCTTGTTCTTCCGGATTCCTGGGAAGACTTTCCTTTCAAGCATCCTTCAGTCTTCCATGAGCTCTCTGCTTTAGTGGTGTTGCCTTCTGTGCTTGTTTGTAGCAGTTACAGCCCTCGAGTGTGAATACCACCCAAGCAGTCTGTGCAGTGGTTGGAGGCCCAAGCAAAAGTAAGGTTCTACCCCTTTTCAGAGTACTTCTGAGTGTACAGACCTGAAAGGAGACCTCTTGCCAAGTACAGCTTGGAATTTAAACTTAATGCCAGAGTCACCACACCTTTTTTAGGGTAATTACCACTTAACCAAACATTTCTGAGTTCCTTATAAATTGGCCCCCTCGGTCACTTAACCATTTTAGTAGCTCTTCTCTGAACTCCGTCCAACTTTCCCACAATTCTGGTAACAAGGTGCTCTGCAGGGAAATCAGTGTCCAGGTGCAGCAACCTTGCCAGGGCATTCTGTGTGGTGGGAGGGAGCGGGAGAAAGATGACAACCATCCAGTATCCCTTAGGCTCTTGTAAACGCATGGCAGCTTTCCAACAGAGTTGAACTCACAGTAAATGAGTAGCCAGATAGACTGGCAATGGCCCCTCCCTTCATTTAGGGTGGAAAAAAAAGCCAGTGGCCACTGGACTACAAGCAAATAGTGAGGGTGTGTGACAATTTGAAGAAATCCTTCACTTCAAGTAACTTTATAGCCTTATTTAACAATAAGAAATCATTCTAAAGCAGAGGTTGAAAATTCTTAACAGGGATATTCCAAGGAATGGCAATGGCCTAAATTGAAAGTTACCATCACTCTTTTTCCAGTATTTATACCGTATTTGAACAAATAAGGACATGAAAGTATTATTATTTCTGTTTTCTGAGTATTTGATGGTCCAGAATAGAAATCTGATGAAACATAGAAGTCACTTGAAGTTTAATGACTTTCTCAAAGGTCAAGAAAATAAACAGAGGGGTCAGAATTATACCCCAAGTATGTATGGTTTTGAGCTCTGTGCTTTTCACTGGACTCTAAACAAATAAGCAAATAAAATGAAAATATTCCCACTCCCATATCCTGTTTCTAACACTAGTTCAGGAAGTAAGATGTTAATACTTGTTGGCAAGTCTTTTGTTTTTTAATTTAGTTACTGTATTATTTGTGTCCATTAAAATAACATTTTGTAGTAATTAGTTTTCTTTTCTGGGGGCGGATAACTCCCTTTTATACCAAAAGATAACATTCCAAAGCCATCAACATCTGGTACTAAGGTAAGAGTAAGTTATGTCAATTTGTTGGAGTTCTGGGAGACCCTAACAAGGATACTGGTGAAAGATTGTTAAAGTTCAAATATTAATACAAAATCAATAATAAATTCCTGAAAAATATAGAATTCTTTTATTTCTTGGTATTTGGGACATTAAAGCAAATATTTAACAATCTGATTCCAGGGCTGATTAAATATCTGTATAATGGACCACCCTAAGAAATACAGTAATAAGTTACTTATGCATGGAGCTACATATTTTTGTGGTCACTAATGTTTGAAACATATTTTACATGCATAAATATTGCTGTAAAAGAAAACTAGGAAAGGAGAACAATACCAGGAGAATAATTAGCAACAAATATGCACATTATTATAGCATCTTAAAGATACTATTTTGTAATCATGAGAGTATAAGATTTCAATTGAAATGCTACTATTTCTCTCACCATTACAGACGTGGGATCATATGCTATTAACATTGGAATTGAGCTTTTATTCTAAGTTCCTTGCTCTATCATGCATTTTTCCCTGACTGCTGCAGGATGATTGTTTCCTTAAGAAGCCTATATTGAAGTGAGGTTTTTTGAGGAGTAGAATACTAGTATTGAACCCAGAATTATTCTTCTCTTCCTGGTCTAACAACATTTTGTACCAGCCCCATCTAACTCTAGAGGTTGAGTTCTATAGAGCAATATGTACTTTGAACACAGCTGGACTCAGGTAGTTTGGTCTTTGGGGGCTGATATACCTAAAATAACTTTGAATAGTTAAATCTGACCACGTGTGATGTGGCAGTTGCCTTTTAATTTTAATGGAATATTTTAGAGCATTTTTATAGAAAAGCTCTTAAAGTTCTTTTTTTTTCTCACTACCTTAATGAAAGGGGAAAATGTGTTGCTGTAGCTGTTATTTTTTATAATAAATTTAAAGCAGTTCCTACAAATCTTAACAAGTAAAATCAAATATTTAATGCTTTTGGCAAAATGCCTTTATAAAATTTCCAGAACAAAATAAAATATTCTGTATTTAAACTTTTTTGAATAAAACAGACTGAATTTCTAAAAGCACTTACATCATGTGCCATTATTCCCAAGTTAATTTGATATATGGAATCATCAAACCACATCATTACTAAAATAGATACTGTTGCAAATGAAAAGATTTACGCTTATGTTTTAAAATAGAACAGAAAGGTAGATTCACAAATATGACTATTACAAATAGAAGCACATTTGTTTTGTTGTTTTTAAAAATGCTGTATTTCTTTATATATGCAAACCAGGAGATCCTCTGATATCTGCTCTTAATATAAGCTATTTAATACGATTATAAAAGATGTGGGCATTCTAACTCTGGGACTTCACAAAGGCTGGTTCTTTTGGACTAAAGGAAGTGATGTGCTGGCAATATTTAACAAAAGGCTCTCCAGAAGGAAAACAACAGACCTGATTTGCTGATTTCCATAGTGTAACTGTGAACTGTAGAGTTAAGTAGAGATACTTACCATTATCTCTTACCAGCTGATGCCAACCGGCTCCAGTGGATTACTGAAGGAATATTTTGTATTCGCTAAACGTGCAATATGGAAGCCATTGGCTACAAAGGCCTGAGTTTAACAGGAAAAAAATTGGTTTAATGGGTAATATGCACTAGGACCATAACTTTGGGCCTAGACACCTGGGGAAGTTTTGACAGGATTTAGTCACCTTATCAGATGAAGCATTTTGAACAAATGCCCAGTCATAGACTTAAGTAGCTGTTGGATAAGCTGTTGGATAAGCTTGACAAAACGAATAGAAATAGAAAAAAACTGAAGCAGTGATGTCTTATTTATACTACTTGTTATTCATAAAGAATCTTTACTACTGCTTTGCTTTGAATAAACTTTGAGTTGGAGCCTTCAAAATGATCATAATTTGTAAAATAGAATGTAAATATGGTTCTTGGAAAGATGTCTTCCAGGAAAATGTTATTAAAATAATTGTAGCTAATATTTATTTTGACAGTCTCTGTTCTAATGTATTATCTCATTGAATCTTCACAACCACCTTCTCAGTCCTCCTATTTTGCATATGGGGAAACTAAGGAACAAAGAGTTTAAGTAACTTCTCCAAGTTGCCACATTTAGTAATTGGGATTAACCCAGACAGTTGGACTCAAGGGTTTGTGCTCTTAATAAATATGCTCTTAAGCCTCAAATATTGTGTGTGTGTGTTTTGGTTTGTTTTGTTGTTTGAGAGACAGTCTCAGTTGTCCAGGCTAGAGTGCCATGGTATCATCATAGCTCACTGCAACCTCAAACTCCTGAGCTCAAGTGATCCTCCTGCCTCAGCCTCCCAAGTAGCTGGGACGACAGGTGTACACCACCACACCATGCCAGTGTGTTTGCGTTTTTTTAAGGAAACCTCGTCATCACTGCATTTAGCCAATCATTTTGAATATTTTAAAATTCTTTATAGTGATTAAATTTATGTAAGAGTTTTTCCACATATGTGGATAAGAGCCATAGCAAAGCTGTTACTGATATTTAGAAGGGTAGTATTTGTAAAGGGTAAACATTTTAAGGTTCGAACAGTTCTGGACTGGATAATCTTTGGATTATGTTAATAAAATGGAGATTAGTTATATGACTAAACCACACCCTTGCTTTTAGTTAATAGAAAACATCTGTCAAGAAACTAGAGAGAGGAACACTCCTACACTGCTGGTGGGACTGCAAACTAGTTCCACCTCTGTGGAAAGCAATATGGAGATACCTCAAAGCAATACAAGTAGATCTATCATTTGATCCAGCAATTCCACTACTGGGCATCTACCCAAAAGATCAAAAGTCACTTTATGAAAAAGACACCTGCACTTGAATGTTTATAGCAGCACAATTCACAATTGCAAAGCTGTGGAAACAACCCAAGGGCCCACCAATTCATGAGTGGATTAATAAAATGTGGTATATGTATACCATGGAGTACTACTCAGCTTTAAGAAACAATGGTGATCTAGCACCTCTTGTATATTCCTGGATAGAGCTGGAACCCATTCTAAGTGAAGTATCTCAAGAATGGAAAAACAAGCACCACATGTACTCACCAGCAAATTGGTATTAACGGATCAACACCTAAGTGGACACACAGGAGTAATATTTATTGGGTGTCGGGAGGGTGGGAGGGGGGAGGAAGGGACGGGTATATACAACCACGACGAGTAAGATGTGCAATGTTTGGGGGATGGACATTCTTGAAGCTCTTACTTGAGGGAGGAGGGGGGCATGGGCAAAATATGTAACCTTAACACTTGTACCCCCACAATACGCTAAAATAAAAAATATATATAATAAAAAAGAAAATATAGAACACAAGAAATAAAAAAGGAAATGAACTATTAACAACTTTAAAGTTAACTATCAATTGCTATTTGAACTCAATTGTGGACTTTATCTTTTCTTTGCTCATCATTTTTCTTTACTGTATCCTCTTTCTGGAGTTCAGTTTTTACTTTGTTAGAATACATTATTTTATAATTTTCTTCTTCTTTTTTTTTTTTTTTTTTGAGATAAAGTCTCACTCTGTTGCCCATTTGGGAGTGCAGTGTACTGAACATATGGTTCACTGCAGCCTCAACCTCCTGAGTTCAGGCGATCCTCCTGCCTCAGCCTTCCTGAGTAACTGGAACTATAAGGTGCACACCACCATGCTTGGCTAATTAAAAAAATTTTTTTTGTAGAGACAGGGGTCTTGCTATGTTGCCCAGGCTAGTCTTCAAGCATTTCTCCTGAGTTGGCCTCCCGGAATGCTAAGATTACAGACATGAGCCACTGTGCGGCCTATTTTGTATTTTTCACAAAGTTATAGGTATTAAACTTTGAGACATTGTATATTATTATTTGACCTGCTTTTTAAATGATGGTTTAGCTTGACATGTAAATTCTATTTGTCCTTTATTTGAAGAATTATTCCATTGACACTTAGCATCCTTTGTTGCAGATGAGAAGTCTGATGCTGTTTTAATTTTCCTATTTGGTTATACTCTTTATCTCTTTCATAGTTTATTGGAACTTCCTATTTATTGTTAGTATTCATATATTTTAATAGAATGTCCCTAGATGTTATTCATGTGCTGCTGTCAATGGATTCTTTCAATATGAAGAGACTACCTGGGGGAAATTTTATAGTTCCTATTGTTTTCATTATTTATTTGTTTCCATCTATTCTTTAATATACTCTTTCTTGAACTCTTATTAGATGGATGGTAAAACTTTTAGATCTATTTTAATTCTCTCTTATCTTTTCTCTCATCTTTTTCATCTCTCTGACCTTTTCACTGAATTCTGATAGAATCTTTTTGTTTACTCTTCCAGCTCACTAACTTAATGTTGAGTCTCATTAATTCTGCGATTCAGCCCATATTTTAGTAATCTTAAAAATTTCCAAAAAACTCTTGTTTCTTTTTCATAGCATCCTATTTTGGTTGATCTATTTTTTTTTAATTGACACCTTTTCCTTTTGAAACTACCTGCAATTACTAATTTTAGTTACTTATTCTTTGCAATTTCATATAATTTTCTTTCCTCAAGGATTAGTTATTTCATGCAGTTTTATGCTTTTTAAGACATTTGGTTGACTTTCTTATATGTTTATATTTATAGATGAAGATCTATATCAGAGGTTCTTTACTTGAGGATAACAGATCACTAAGGAGTCCCTGGATAGAATTCAGGGAGTCCATGCATTTAGATGGAAAAATTACTTTTTTTTCTAACCTCAAGATGAAATTTAGCAATTCTTTCAATTATGAATGTAGGCAATATAGAAGTTTTAACAGTATCTGTGACTTGATCACAGATAGAAATCACAGATACTTCCGTCACATTAATGTGGATTACAATCATCCCTGCTTCAAAATTTTGGCAGAACCGACTGCTTAGTCTTGTCATCTTATGTGGTAATAGAGAAACAAGTATATTATACTTTTAAAAGTATTTTGATTTCATTTTGATGTAATTGGCCTCCTTTTTAATTCTTAAAAAAATATATGTATATATTATATATTTCAAAACATTATCCTAAGAAGGGATCTATGACTTTATCAGACACCAAAAGGGTCCATGGCACAAAAGAGGTTAAGAACCCCCATTCTAGACTGATTACTGTTATTCTTAGAACATATTTCATTAGTCTGGATAATGGTACTTGCTAAGTACATGAGCCCTGGCTGTGTTAGTTGTGCAAAGGAGAAGTATGTTAAGCTTCTGTGTGAGATCTCCCAACCCTCCTGAAAGCTGGGGAGCACATATTCCTCCCACATCCTTGGAAATCCTTTCCGGATCAGAGCTTCCATTTTTGTTGGAGAGCAGTATTCATGCTTTCTACTTAGAGCAACACCAAAGCACGCAGCTCAGCTGTTCTGCTGCCTTAATTATTGGCCCATCCTGGGCCCATTCCTGCTAGCCCCTGCTACCTCTAATTAACAGATTTAATCTAGGTTTCTACCAGGTAGACTCAAATTTTCAGTAGATTCTCTCTTTTATTTTTTATGGGATTTAGGTTTGGTTTTGTTTTCAGCTCAGTTCTTCTGAAATTTGCTGTCAATCTGATCTCACTTACCAGAAAATTCTTTCTGTTGATGGATACTGATGCTATGCTTCCCAGTGTTCCAGGCTTGCTGTGGATTCTGTGAATTCATTCTTGCTTTTTTGCTTTCTCTGATTTTGAGTAGGTGGAACAGATGAACAATTGTGTTTAGATTGCTTTCTTGAAACAGAAGTCTTGTCTTGTTTATACTGGCTGAAGCAATGATTTAGAGTATATAGCAATGGTCCTCAAATTTTTTTTCAGGCTCCTAGAGTCTATTGAGATAGGATGAGAAACACTCTTGTACATAAAACCTCCAATGGATTTAAACTAACTTCCTTCCTTCTTTCCTTCCTTCCTTCCTCCCTCTCTCTCTTTCTTTGTTTCTTTTTTTATTTCTTTCTATTTTAACAAAAGCATTTATAAATAGGAAAGTCATTCCTCTCTTAGGGTAGTGATTACCCCACAGTTCCTCCATGTGGCCCAGCATACATACTCTATTCCTCTAGAGTTTTTAGAGGTATGTTTAATTACCATCATATTCTTTGGTGAAACACCTATCTTATATTAGGCATTTATAACTTAAGGGGTTCAAGACACACTACCCTGAAATATAGCACCTTGGCCTACTGAATATTTTGAGGTAAAGGAATTTGAGAAATGGCAAGTATAGGAGAACTCTCTGAACCTTTCATCAAGCAGGTCATCAGACTCTCACATGAGAGAAATCTAAACAGGCCTTGCTAAGTGTCCCCTAGTTTACTGCTCTTAGCTCCTACCCTTTGTCCTATCACATTCTTCCACAACTTTCCACTTTTCATCAAACCTAGGATAGAAATGCTCAGGTTTAACCACTTCTTGGGGTCTTCATTTCTTAATGAAGTCTCCCAAGTCACATAAAACTTACATTAAATAAATTTGTGTGCTTTTTTTTCTTATAAATCTGTTTTTTTGTTGTTGTTGTTACAGGAGTCTCAGCCAAGAACTCAGAAGAATAGAAAGATTTAAATAAATTTTTGCATTTTAAATTATTTAAACCTTATTTTAGAATTAACTAATGATGGAAATTCCTCTTAATTTTAGTTTTATAATATCAAAACTTTTTAAATAATAGGGAAGAATAATTTTATTTTAGAGAGAGAGAGAAGATAAAGAATTGAAAACACCATCCTGCTTCTACTAGCCTTAAGCATAATATTAAAGATTTTACTTCCTTCTCAGGTGATTTTTAAACAAAACCATGTCAAGAGCTGGCTTCTGCACAATCTGTTGGTAAGATAAAACTGAGTTTATTGCTTGCTATGGTATGATAAGTACCACATCACAAAGCTTTGGCCATCTCTGGGGAACGACCAGAAGATAAGGTTAGAATTTATTGGGGATTGAAAGTTTGGTTTAAATCTGTTCTTTCAATGTGGGGACTTCATTAGGATCGTGTAAGAATTGTGGTACAGCAGTCTAGGATTGGTAGAAAGAGCAAGGGGAGGATTTTGAGGCAAGAGATTCAAAGAATCCAAGGCATAACTTTGTGTCAGTGCTTTCCATTGGAGAGTTGGTGGTTTTTTTGGAAATTCTTGTAATGAACATTCAATCCATTTGCTTAGATAGGAAGTCCTGGAAGAGTAAGAAAATGCTAATGAAGACAGTGGAATGGCAAAATCCTGTTAGTGTAGGCAGTAACATATGGTGTCCTTTCTCAGTTCCCAGGCTGAGTGTGTGGGTAGACGGTTTGAATTCTCAAGAGTTATCTGGATTGTGTAACCCTGCATTTTTCCTATGGTTAAATGTCACTGGGATCCTCCTAATTCCCCACTACTTCTCACCTCAAGATTCTAGAATAAAGTTTCACCTGAAGCAGAATGTGATAACTGGCACTTTATAAAGTCTTTGGATCATGATGTGATTATCTGAAGCGCACATCTAGGCCTGAGAGCCAGGTGTTCCACTTCCCAGCAGGGGCGGGGAAGACATGTGGGCTACCTACCGTAAGCATTATAACTTTTTAAGCAAAAAAGAGAGCTTTAGCTGTGGAGAAACAGTCACAGCACCCTGAGGTGGTAACATCCAAGCTGTTTGTTTCTGGAGTGACCAGTGAGGCTATAGGGCAGGATTCAAAACAAAGAAACTTCAAGGGTGATGTCTTAGTCTTTTGGGGCTGTTGCAAAAAAATACTGTAGACTGGGTGGCTTAAAAAACAAACATTTATTTCTGACAGTGCTAGAGGCTAGAAGTCCCAGATCTGAGTGCCAGTATGGTTGGGTTCTTGGTGAGGACCCCCTTCTTAGTTTACAGATAGCTGTCTCCTCCTTGTACCCTCACATGTCAGAGAGGGGGGAGGGGATGGGGAGAGGAAGATGAGCCCTCTCTCAAAATCTCACTACTTCTAGGATTAGGATTTCCACATATGAATTCTGGGGGGACACAAACATTCAGCCCACAGCAGGTGGCTTAAACTTATCTTCTGTCTGGCCTTCAGCCAGGCCTTGAGACAGCTGTTACGATTCAAGTAAGATGAATAAGTCTCTCCTGGAAAAATATTTGCATGTCCCATCCACCTTTTCCCTGTCTCTCCAAATACATGCCACTTACCCACCTCCATAGAAAAGATACTAATTTCCATTTTATTAAAATTTGCACCAAGACCTCTGTTAGTGTGCCCTTTTCTATTATTAAGGGGCTTCAAAAGGAATATAATATTCAAAGTACCAAGCATAGGTCAAATTATTCTGTGCTTATGTACCTAACCAGAAAGATTATATATGTTTAAATGAAAAAAAACAAAAAAGAGGAGGAGAAAGAGGATGAGTAGGAGATGAAAACAAACATTTCAAAGTCTTACTTCAGTGATGCTTAAAGGATCTCTCGTGCTCTGAGAAACCTCAGACCAAGATAGGGCCCTTTCTTTTTTTGTAGATTGAAGCAGCTTTCTGTCAACCACCCATGTAACCTCTGTCACTGGAAAGCTATGCGCTGGCAAAGCTGGCCTCAACAGTTCAAGGTTGGAGAACCCCAGCCAATGCCCCAGGGTGGGACAGAACCTAGGCGCCAAGCAGTATCCTCAGGCTGCTAATTTGCTGGACACACAGAGCCCTGTTCTGTAACCTCCCCCTAGGTTGTGGGTGAGTGGAACCCATTAACATTTAAAAATATTTGCAGAAATCAGAGGGGGAAAGGTATTTCTGGAGGGCCAGTACTCAGTGCACTTTCATGCGTGCCAAAGTTTGCTGGCATGGCTCAGGCTTTGATAGAGAACATCTGGGCGGCTGCTGCTGCAGCAGCGTGTAGCTGGGCGGAGGGCAGGGAACAAAGGGGGCTTGTGAGAGAATGTTCAAGTGGGGGAAATGCTCTCTGTGAAGGAAGGAGGCCTTACTTAATGCCTATCCCGTGCTCAGCCGAGGGGAGGAGAGTGAGGACAGGAATGGAAGGTTTTGCCCTCATGCGGCCTTAGTAATGAGCGCTGGAGACTGAGTGGCAGCATGGAACTGGCTGGTTGGGCTGCAGAGACCCTCATTTCCACCACTAGACAGACGCATGCTGCCCTTGGGTAAAGATGCAGCCAACGGCAATCACCACCTATGGCATCCTAATGCTGCTCCTTCTCTTGGAGCCTGTCTTTGGAGGGTAAGGGAACAGAAGATGGATTGGAGAGGGGGGAGGGGTTCTACTTTAAGTGGAGACAGGTTTGTCATTGTTTCCCCCATTGCCAATCTCATTCATATGAAAACAAGATTGCATATCATGAATAGGTATATTTCAAACACAAAAGTGCTTTTATTAACTGAAGGTTAAGGTCAGACTGTTGGAAATTTGTCATTTATGAGTAGAATTTCATTGGATTCTGATTTGTGCATGCCTCACCTTACCCAGTACGCATGTATATGTAAGAAAAATCCATGTAGGCATTTACTAAATCATGCCGATGCTGATATATGATAGGAACTACTGTAGTTCTTTATAAGAATGAATAAACTACTATCCCCTTTACTCAGAAAATAATTGGGGATAGAAGCTAGTCTGTGTTAAATGTGGCAGACATTATTCATGTACAATATCCTCCCTCTTCCCTTTGCTTCCCAGCTCCTTGCTCACTTGACTCAGCTCTGAAAAACTAGTCCCACATTTTTTTTTTTTCTGCCCTGTTGCTTGGACTATAATGCAGTGGCATCATCATGGCTCACTGCAACCTCAAACTCCTGGGCTCAAGTGATCCTGCTGCCTCAGCCTCCTGAGTAGCTGGGACTACAGGCACCTGCCACCACACCCAGCTAATTTTTCTAGTTTTTATAGAGTCAGAGTCTGGCTCTTGCTCAGGGGGCCTCAAACTCCTAGCCCTCAGCAATTCTCTTGCTTTGGCCTCTCAAAGTTCTGGGATTACAGGCATAAGCCGCCACGCCCAGCCAAGTTCCACATTTTTAATGTTGCTAAAAGCTCTCTTCTCTGTGCATTCATCTAAGAACCCAGACATTAACACTCAAAGCTGCTACAGGACTGTGATGGCAGTGGAGTTAGTACTAATTGGCCCAAGAATGCCAAGCTTGTGGAATCTTCAGACTCCCTTCATTCATGCAACAAAGATTTATCAAGTGCCTCCTATGTCATGGACTCTAAGGATATGATATTCAATAAGATTATCTCTGCTTTCCAGTCTTGAGGGCCCCAAATAAATACTTAAAATTTCAATTAGTGAATTCTATGTTTTGTGAAAATCACAATGCTTACTTTGTTAAATTCCCTTTATTGCTCTGATAACTTTTATTTCATATTGACTGTTGCTATTTCAGATTGTTCACAATATTTTTAAACTTATGTTACTAAGCTTGCCTGTTTTGTTGTTCGAAAACTAGTAGTAAAATGATAAGGCTATTTTATATAAGAGCTCTGAATTCCAGGTCTTTGGTATCCATGAGATGTGTGTGTGTGTATATAAGGTCATGAACCTTATAACAACATTTAAGTCAATGATGGACCGCATATACGATGGTAGTCCCATAAGATTATCATACCACATTTTTACTGTACCTTTTCTATGTTAAAATATGTTTAGATACAAAGATACCACTGTGTTCCAATTGCCTACGGTATTCAGCAGAGTAACATGCTGTACAGGTTTGTAGCCTAGGAGCAATAGGCTACACCATATAGCCTAGGTGTATAGTAGGCTATACCACCTAGGTTTGTGCAAGCATACTCTATAACATTTGCACAATGACAAAATTGCCTAATGATGCATTTCTCAGAACATACCTCATTGTTAAGTAACACGTGACTCTGTGTGTATGTGTGTGTGTGTGTGTGTGTCTGTATATTCTAAAATAGACCAATTAGTGTTAGAGGGTCAGTTTTGGCAAAAGCAATTTTGAAACTACTATTAGTCCTAAGTTTGCTTAGAATTTGAGTTTAGTTCAACTATTTATGTTAGGAATTACATTTTGTTGGATCATATGGTAGTTTTATTGTTAGTTTTCTTGAGGAACCCCCATATTGTTTTCCATAATGACTGCAGTAATTTACATTTTCACCAAGAGTGTATAAAAGTTCCCCTTTCTCTGCATCCTCGCCAGCATTTGTTACTTTTTGTCTTTTTGGTAATGACTATTTTAATTAGGATGAAATGGTAACTCATTGCAGTTTTAATTTACATTTCCCCGATGATTAGTGATGTTAAACATTTTTCATATACCTGTTGGCCATTTGTATGTCTTCTGATCTGGCATATATATATATATATATATATATATACACACACACACACACACACACACATGTTCAAGATATATACTGGTTATATATCCAAAGGAAAGGAAATTGGTATTTTAAAGAAATATCTGCACTCCCATGTTTATTGCAGCACTGTTCACAATAGTAAAGACATGAAATCCACCTAAATGTCCATCAACAGATGAATGGATAAAGAAAATGTGGTATATTTAATACATATGCAATGGAATACTACTTAGCCATAAAAAGATGAAATTCTGTCATTCACAGCAATGTAGCCTCATGAATGAGATTGTAGGACATGTTAAGTGAAATAAGCCAGGCACAGAAAGATAAATACTATGTGTTCTCATTCTTTTGTGGAAATTGAAAAACTTGATCTTATAGAAATAGAGTTGACCATTGGTTACTTAAAGGTGGGGAAGGGGAAGAGGGGACAGGGAGAGGTTGATTAACAGATACAAAAGTCCAGCTAGATAGGAGGAATAAGTTCTAGTGTTCTATAGCACTATGGGATGGCTATAATGAAAAACAATTTATTGTATATAGGCAGTCCTCGGGTTATGGAATACCTGATTTACAGTGTTCCATACTTATGAATGGCCTCTGAAGCCTCCCCATAAGGATAATTCATAATTAAATAATTAAATTCATAATTCAGGAACTAGTGTCATCCATGCATGTAAACAAACCTGCATGGTAAAAGCAGTTCATTGGCGTAGAATCTTTATGCTAACAGCTAGTCTCATAGATAGACAGAGATCCAGCTGATAGAAACACAAGAACGTGAAGACTCAGAAGATCCAGAGATAAGAAAGTTTATGACAAAAGAATTCACTGAAACCCTTCATCACATTGAAGCAGGATTTGCTAAGTTTGAGGAGCAAGATCCTAAGATGGAGCAGTTCAAAAAAGTTTACTGTGCAGTTAATGAGAACATCAGCTGCTACGAAGATATTTATGATGAAAAAAAGAAAAAGGCTGTGCAAACAACCCTAGATTCCTCTTTCAAGAAACCAGCTTCAGTGGTCAGCTCCCCTCCTCCAGTAACAGAATTAAATCCTGATTCTCGAACACCCACTCCATCCTCTCCAGCACCATCTCCATCTCATCTTCCCATTAATGTTAGCCTGCCTTCTTGCCTCAGAAATTCCCTCTTCCAGTAAGCAAGACCCTGATGCAACATTAGGTGAGTGTTAACCTTTTAGATCCTTTTTTGAGATTTCTATCTCCTGTCTAAACTTTTTGTATGAGTTAGTTTTTATGTTCTGTTTGTTTGAATTGAAAGAAAGAACACAATGATTTCTGTAACTTATTATTATATTACAGTACAGGGGTATTATTATTACAGTATTGCATTGTATCATTATTACCACATATGAGCCATTATACTGTTGTTATTATGATTACTGTGTATGCTCTGTTCATCAGGGATTCAAGTTACATAAAAATATGACCTAAAGATGTTTTCAGGAATGTATCTTGCCCTTAACCTGCGGAAAGCCTGTGTTTTCAAATAGCTAGAAGAGCAGATTTTGAATGTTCCCAATACAAAGAAATGATAAATGTTTGAGGTGATGGATGTGCTAATAATTACCCTGATTTGATCATTATGCATTAAATACATGTATCGAAATATCACTCTGTACCCCATAAATATGTAGCATTATTAAGTGTCAATTAAGAATAATAGGTCATCTCCACTTGGGGAGATAGACCCATTCCCTTTCTGGAACATACTGTGCTTAATAAATCTTGGTGCTTAGCTTGATTGCAAAAAAATAAAATAAAATAAAATAAAAGAAGAAGAAGAAGAAAATTTTTAAAAAGAAAAAATTACATTTTGCTGCTAGTGCTTTTACATTCCCAGTTACTTTTTAATATGTTAAGATCTTTCTTTACTTTTAATTTGTTCTAACACTTTCCCCTTTCCTTCTCCTCCTTCCTCCAAGCAATAAACCAGATAGATCCATCTGAATGACAAATTTATGGTCAGTTGTGCAAAGAAAAGTAGTTTGTCAAACCAAAATAATTGAAGGTTACTTCACATCTTATCAGGTATTCTTTCTATAAAGCTTATAATTATAATAAACTATTAAACCTCCTTATCTCAGAAATAATAGACATCTGATACTATCTAGAAATAGAGCCTATAACTCAAACACCAAGATAATGATTTTGACCAAATTTTAGTTTGATAAAAGCCATGATTCCTTTTACCGGAAACAAAAAAATGCACATTAACACCAAGTTTTACCTTCATCCTTGAACAACTATGTATGGGTCAGTAAGAAACTGTACCCTGGGTGATTAGCTCCACTTCCTTTTAAAGGTAACTTACATTTTTATGAGATTACTGTCCCCTGGACAAAGATCATTCCTTATGTATCTGAGTGTCAGTGTTTGGGTTATAGCAGATACTTAAATGTTAAGTAGAACATTCCTGATATTAAAACATCATAAGAAATGAGAAAATGGAATACTAGTCTTAGCCATATCAGTAGATACAGAAACTGACATCAAAATCCTGGAAATAGTCTCAAATTTATCTAGCCTATACTGATTGAGAACAAAACAATATGTAGAATGTTTGTTTCTCTCATCTCAAAATTGTTGGGTCCCTTTTGTGTTGTGTGAAGACTCAAATGCCAGAAATGACTCATTAAGTTCCAAAGAAAATTTAGAAACTGTCATTAAATTCAGAAGTCATTCTCTGAATTTTCTATCCTGAAGCAAATAATTAAGTCTGGACTAAAGCCTTATAAGATTCTACGGTTACATTTTCTTTACCAATCTAACTATAAGCAGTCCTTTCCAATTAATTCTTTATTTAAGAGTAGTGCTGGTGGTATAGGTTCATGTTATAATTTCTCTATCCATTCACCAATGGCATCTAATATTTGATGTTGTTACTGAACCAAATTGGGGTCCACTCATCTGGCTCAGCAAAGCCAGACACTGAAGCCCAGAGTTGCAGTGGGACAAAGTAGTATTTTTATTGTGTGGCACCATACAAGGAGAACAGGCAGCTAATGCTTAAGACCTGAACTCCCCCATGGTTTATAAGCAAGGGTTTTAAAGTCAGAGTTACATTTCAAGAAAGCAGAAGTTGCAGGCAAAATTGTAAATTATTATAGGGAGGTTGTACATTAGCCTGGCTCCAAAAGGCAGGATATCCCAAAGCAGAGGGCTTGTAGGTCATAGGTGAATTCAGAGATTCTTTAATTAGCAGAAAGAAATGTTAAGAGCATTGTATGGGGGTGAAGGGCACACCTCGAATCATGGTTTGGGTGTGGCAAAGTCATAACACGTAGCCAAAATGTGTGTACCCCATAATATCCCGAAATAATAATAATACAAAGATAGTGTGACTTTCTCCAGGCCCCTCAGGCAGAAATTTAGAACAAAGAAAGGTGGTCAGAATTTAATTCTTCAGTTCTTCGTTATCTGCATTGGTGGGGTTTCTGAAAAACAACTCAAGCACATGTGTTAGGATACCATCTTTTAGTTTCCACAGGGAACCAAAACACCTTGTGACTCTGGCTTACTTGGAAGGCCACTGTCCTCATTAGGTTGCCCATTGACTTTTCAAAGCTTGCTAGGTGCCTAGAACTTTCTCTGAAGGGACTCGAGATTTTCCTTTATTTCCATGCTTGGGGTGCCCAGCAGGCTCCTAAAAGGGGTCCCTGCTCTGTCTCAATGTCTATTGGCTTTTGTCATGTACTAGAAAAATTGGCACATGGGAACCTGTCGTGGCTCGCAAGGCAATTAAAATGACAACAATATCCAGTGGTCAGTCTTACAAATGCAATGACTTATTCAAATAACCCACAGTTACACAGCTGGTTTTTAAAGAGGTCTTCTGAGTTTGCTGTCAGGGACCTAAGTGCCCACGAAGCATCTCAGGAGTTAAACCCCCTCATGCAGTTGTTGCCCCGTTCTGAGCTGTCCACTGGGATAAATCATCCATATGCAAAATAGGAGTTTAGAGTTGCCCAGCTGGACATGAGGGGAAGAGAGCCCCAGCTGCTGTAGATGATCCAAAACTCTCTGTTTTCCATGACTGACTTTATAGCCTTATCTGAGCCCATCTCCGGATGAGCTCAGCTGTCTTACCCAGCACTTTTTCTGCAGAGTGGCCCCCATCTGCAGTTCCAGCCAGTCAGCCCCAGCCTTGGCACATATACAGTGTGGCTGTGTCAATGGCAGTAAACGCTGTCTTTACGTATCAATGTAAGGAGACGAAACACGTTTATAGAGCTACATAAGCATTTCTTTTACACAAGTCTGAAATCAATCTCCACTGCTGTTTGAGATTCTGAACTGTTTATTTCCCACCCACTTGGCCTTGGGCCCATCTTTACTTGAACTGCTTTATCGGCCACATTTGGAGACCAGCAAAACCTAAAGTCCTTGTCACAACCCACTCAGCAATCACCCACAGCCTAGCAATGATGGGATTCAGTTGTTTCTAGCATGTTTATTCCCATTATAATATAAATACTTCAGTGGTTCTATTGATGTCAGCTCAAGTTTCAGCTGATAATTTTGACAATATGAATTTGTACTTATAACTATGATTTGTCATCAATAAAAACTTTTCCTGAAGCATTGAGGAATTTGGTAGCAGATGACATATCAAAACTTGCCATTTATATGATTGTTCAGAGCTATACAAATCGTCTTGTAACAGTCATTGTTGCCCTAAAAAAGGTGACTTTTTAAAATTTTGTAAAATATTATTTTGATTCAAAAATCTAACATTGATGAGAAACCACTTTCTCATCAATGAGAAATAAGGTTGAAAACACACTGAGCAGATACCTCAATGATACAAAGAAATAAAAATCTAAGGGAAGGTGGTGAAGTCATATACTTCATAGCACAAGACACTCAGATTCTTAGTATAAACAAAAAATACTGGCTGGCATCTCCTTTCTCTTTGTTTGGGATGTCACACCATCTCTCTGCTTCCCCCCCCCCCACTTCTCTCTTTCTCTCTCTCTCTTTCATTCTTTCTGTCCTTCTAAAGGATAAAGTAAATTTTACTTTTATAACTTAATTTCTGCATGAGAAATCTTTCTCCACCTGCACCGTGAGCACCTACTAAGCTTTCCATCCTAACACATAACAGTTATATATAATAAACATATAATCAGATTTACATACTAAAAAAATACTTTGCATTTATGGCAAAATTAGGCATATCAGCACAAGTCTTATTTAAGTGAAAGGTCATCTTAAAAAGAGTAACATGTATTAAACTTATATAAAATTGACAATTGTAAGAGTAATGTTTATTTTTACATTTTAAAACTAATGTAGGATTAGCAGTTCCGCAAAGAAATAAGTCCTCATTCAGGGATCTTGTTCATCTAACTTAGTTATTTCTTCTAAGAGAAGTGATAGCAACAAAGGTCTGACATAGTCACCATAATAAAATCTTTGAGTAGAACCACTCAAGCTAGTATTCCAATGTTTACAATCTGATTTTTTGGGCTCCATTTACCACGGAGGAGATTAAAGGCTACAAGTCCTCTCCTTCCTTCAGCATGCCTCATGGGGAGGATTATTGTCCCTAGTGATGCTTAAATAGTTCTCCAGCCGGTGGGCTTCTGTAGGTGTTTTTCAACCTTTTTATAACCTCTGCCCTTCTTTGATAAAGGAAAATCTCATATTTCTCTGGAATTTATTTTGTGCTCTGCCTGCAAAAAGGGACAACCAAATGGGTGAAGAGAAGGGAAGGGATCATTGTTCTATTTGTTTTCTGTTTTCTGGCTTCCTTCACCAGCCAAGAAGATCACATCAAACGTTTTTCTTTCTGTAGCTTTTGGAATATCTTGTATTGTTTATTTGTTTCTAAATATTAAAAAAATATAATGTTGAACGTGTTTTATCCAAGCTATGTACATTCCACTGTTAGGTTCTATTGCCCCCCTCCAGATATGCAGCTTGTCCTGAAAATGGAAATAGTGTTGTTTCTCAGATGTTAAAAATAAACTAATTCTGGGGGCACAGAATATGGTTCTAGCCCTTTTAGGGATAAAATTGTGGATTTAGCTTACGCATATGTCAAAATTATAATCTAGTTTCTTAACTATTGAACAAATGGTTTGGGGGCAAGATGGGCAAAAACTGACTTGAGGGGATAATGAAAGAGCTATTGGATCACTCTCTACTTATCCAGCCAAGTGCGACATTGAAGGCAGTCCTAGGAGGTATCTGGAAACTATTCATGATCTCTAGCTAATACTACTCTGAAGGCTACTGTGCTTTCACCTTCATTGCCCAAGGAAAGGTCATCACCTTTCTTTGGGTGATAATGACTGGTTCAAGATGATTTGCACAGCCCTGAACAACTACGTAAATGGCAAGTCCTGTTATCTCATTTGTGACCAAATGCCTGAATGCTTTAGGAAAGTTTGTTATTAGTGAAAGATCATGGATATAAGTACAGATTCATATTGTCAAAATCATCAGCTGATGCTTGAGGTGACATCAACAGAACCACTGATGTTTACATTGTACAGTGTTCTTTTTGTCTTCTTAGGTTGAGAAACTTCTTCATTGTCTGATGATCATACAGTTTGATTTCCTTGACCCACATGGTTCTTAAAATCTCCAAATAATATTGAAATCTAATTTTTATGTTAGTCCTGAATTCAGTTAATATGGTTACTAATAATCAACCATTTTACTTAGAAAAGCAGAAGATTTAAATGGGGTTTCTCAACCTATCATAACCTCTCACTTGTAATGACAGCGCCCACTCCTTTCTGTTTAGCCCACATAACCTTTTGTAGAACCTTAGACATTGCATCTCTGATCCCCGGAGGAGCCATTTTTTCAGGTCTTGCTCTGTGCCAGACACTCTGAAGCATTCACACTCCTGTACCACTTAATGCCCATCGCAGCCCGCTGAGGTAGTCAGTGTTTGCCCCTCTTGCCCGATGCAGAAACAGGTTCAGAGAGACTGGCCAACTTGTCCAAGGTCACTCAACTAGTGAGTGATGGTTCCAGAATTCAAACCTATATCCATCTGACCTGAAGCCCAAGGTCTGCAACGTGACTTCAAGGAGCCTTCAAAAGTAGTGCTTGCCCTTTCCTCTTAGAGCATTCTGTACATCCTCTCTGAACTACTTCTGGAGCCAGTCAATTTACTTGCTCTATCTTGTCTAATTTTTGATAAAGAAATATTTCACACCACCTAGGGCAGTATGTAGGTCACATGTTGATACTCCCATTCTTCTGGTCTCCTCTTATCACTCCAACCTAGAGGCTATTGCTAAGCAAATCCCTGTTACAGTTTGCTCAGGCTAAACTATGTGGATGTCTTCTTTTACCCTGTAGAGGCAATTTTTCTTCTGTTAGAACTCCTGTCAGTGAAGCAGGAATATGTTTTCCCTAAACTCAAATATTCATGGAACTGCTGATAGACATTAAAATATTGCAGTCTGTTCTGAGGAAGCAAAGTCCACTCACGATCACCGTTTGGCACACTAGAATTCTTGTGTGAGAACAATCCAAAGCATGTGGCCACAAGATATGGAGATGATGACCATGTCTGTGGGAGCATTTTTCCATCTTTGCAAGTGGAAGATGTTAGTTGGCAAGAATGTAAGAACCACAGAGGATCTGGATAATGGCAGTAGAGGCTCTGTATATTAAAATACACTGTCTGGAATTTCTTCAGTGAGGGAAACCAAATTTAAGGATTGACTTCATTTCTCTCAGGTATCTTATTTCCTTGTACCATTTCACCTGGTAGAATTTCATCCTGGAACTTTCTGATGATGAAATTAATGAGTGTTGCTATGCTCTAAAGCTGAGAGATAAAATCAAGTCTGGCAATTTGGACCAATTTCATTTCCTCACAAAACTGGCGGCAAGCTGATTGAATTTCACAAAATATACCTGTTGAAATTCAGCCATTCTGAAACGAGGGAAGGTGTCATTTTTATGTGCTGACTGATAAATGTTCTCCGAGAAGACACAAAAGAATAAATATTAACATAAGGCATTTGATAGTCTAGTTAACAAGAGAGATATTTAAGAAGATACAGGGATAAATAAGAACAATAAATTTTTAAAGACCAACATTCTATGAATTCAAATATATGGTATGTGTTCTTCCACTTAAAACTTGGTAGCAAGTGAAACAATGTCAAGTTGTATCAATGGGGTAGATTCTACTTTTAGAAAGTTCAATCTCAAAGCTTAAACTGAATTATAATTTGATTGAGGTATTTAATGAATGAGTTCGTTCATAAATGCTGATAGTATTTTTAAAGTAGATGTCAATTGCATTGAATTATTAACCAACTGGCTGAGTGGGTCTGTGTATTTTTTAAATTAAGATTATTTAGTTTGCTAATATAGGAAAGATATGTTACAGTAGAGTTTTTCTCTACTGAAATAGGGAAATAAGGAAAATAAGATGCATAATAATTAGAAAATATTTGGGGATTTCAAAGTCTGGAAGTGTAATAATTTTTTTTCCCAACCAGCCCTATATCATTAAATTCTTCCTAGATGCAATCGCCAGCTCTAAGACTATGTTGCAGATGAGTATTGCTTTTCCCCAAAGAGTACATTTATTGTTTTGAGAATTCAATATAGCCTTCTTGGAAATAACTATGCTGGATGGTTTCCCTGTTGTTCACAATCGGGTTATTTTGAGTTTATAAAAATGGAAGATGTTTCAGTTCATTTCATTGAAATTTATGTAATGTATGTGCATTTAAAATTTATTACATAAATTAAAATTTATGTAATGTCTGAACCTGGGAAAGATACAAAGTTAATACCCACCCCCACCCTTAAACTCCAAGAATATACCATCTGGCAGGCATAGTTTATTTTTGAATAGTACTATTTGCCTTTTATAATGAATGCTACATGGAGCATCTTCATTTTTTTCTAATAACTATGAAATACAGCACATGAGAAAACTGGGCATGAACAGCTTATATACTCTATTTAATATACAACAACTAGTTGGTGGAGGAGCCAGGACTAGATCCAGTCTTCTGATCCCTAAACCAGAGAACACCAGAAGTCTGAAAGGTGGGTTCTAGTCCTGGGTGACCAGTTACTAGCTGTGCAGCCCTGGGTCAATCACCACCTCTGGGGCCTCAGTTTCCCCAACTGTGTGATCTCTAATATTCCTTCTAGTTCTAAAGTTCCAAGACTGTTTTGCTGAAAGAGGAAGTGTGACAACCTGGAAACCCAGAAGGAAAACCATGCTGTTAAGGCATAGTTCACTCAACTGTCTCTTCTTGGTTTAATACCCTTCTGCCTCTTTCTGTGAATCCAGATGGAACAGAGTTTTTCTAAAGACGTCTCTTTTATCCTTTCTTCCTAGTTACTTCATTACAGGTCAATGCTTTGGGCATCTTCTTTAACACGTCACTACTGTGGTTCCCATTTTCAGAGTCTCTTTTTCAAAAGCACACTTGGCTCCTTTGGACAAGTTAAAGTTCTGTGTATGAGAAAACTCTCTGAACTTTCTTCAGTAGCAGCAGCACTTGCTCTCCAAGGACTCGCAAAGATTTAATGCCACTTCCACATCATCTTCCATGACCTCATTAAGACTATCAAGTTGTACAAGCCGTGGAGTGTTGGGAATTTGAGGCCTATCGTGTTCGAGACGAAGGAAATCAGGTCCTCTCCCAAATTAGACTGCTTTCCACACGCTGTTCATATCATTTCCCACCATCATTTTTCAGTATTTTTCTTAACCTGGTAGTGGGATTGTGCCAAAATCCCTGACACATCCTATCATCAGCCTCAGTATCACTGATGAGCTACAGAAGTGGGTGTTACGTCCAGTTCATCCTGGATATACAAGCACTCTCTGCTTCATCGGCTGCGGTATCGTTTTGTGTTTGGTGGAAGTAACTTAAAATTTAATGTTTTCTTCCAAGGACTCAAAGTTTATCGAGTGACCAGGGCATTATTTAGGAATAGCGATTGTTTTTGAAAGGCCATTATTCTCACAATGCTTATTAATAGCTAAACAATAACCACACATCAATCACTTGCTGACTGTCTCAAAAAACTCCTGTTGTTCTGTTTGAATACTGTAATACAAGTTTAATTTGTTATTAGCCTGTCAGTATCATATGGTTTTCTGTGTGATGAACAAGCTGGAGTTTTAATTTTAAATTCTCTGTTGAGTTTCCTCTAGGCGGGAGAAAGAGGTGGTCCATGGCTGCCTTAAAGCCAGACACAGTCTTTTTTTACATGCAATAAATGTACAGGAAGGTATCTGTTTCCATGAAAGACTGATTCCATCTGGATTAAAAGAGAATTATAGAGGATATTAGCCAATTTCCATTATGAACTTGAGAAGTTCAGGAAATTTCTCTACTGATGCCTCGTCTGTATTTACTCCCTATCCTAAAATTTTGGTGCTAGACTAGTGTCTGCAACATTTAAATCAGTTAAATTAACCGTGTCTGGAATTTAAAATTTCTCTGGTTGTACTCTAATGTTTACATAAACTGAACACCTAATTTATTAATGCTCAGAGGCAGTGAGTGTAGCAGAAAAGGCACCGACGCAGTCTTTCTAGGCATGGCAGTGGGACATAGGGGTGGTGGGAATCTATGTGCGTGTGCGTGTGCATACACACGCATGCACCTGGGGTGGGGGGGTGGAGTTGAAGGGGTACTCATGTAGTGAGCATGCAAAACCTTATAAAAATCCCACTGAAAACATTGCCTCTTGATTCACATGTGTCCCACGCATGGCTGGCACACAAGCTCCAATAAGAAAATCTTCTGGCTCCACTGAGTTCTTAGACTCCTTCTTCTGAGACAGTCTTTCTGAGGAGTCTGGTAATTTCCACCTGACAGTCACCTTCATGACTCAGGTTAGAAGCCATCTCTTTGGCGAAACCTTCCCTGACATTTCCAAACTCCAGGCAGAGTTTGTGCATTTTACATATTGGTGATAAACATTATACTGACTGTGAATATGTCTCTCCAGCTAGACTGCAGCTTATTTGAGGGGAGAAATTCTGTAGTATACATTTTAATAGAGGCAGCATAGGAAGTTAGGAAGAAGTGGAGCTTCAAAGCCAGACCTGATTTCAAATTAATTTCACTACTGTGTGCTGTGTTGCCTTGAATAAACTACTCATAGCTTAACCTCAGTTACCTCTTATGTGCATGGATATTATAATGCCTAATTCCATATGGTTTTTTTGATAAGTACAAAAGGGTCCTTAAATATTTAATTTTCTTATATCTTACCTAAAGTCATAAGAATCATTCAATATTCTAATGTTCTTTGACCTAATATACTGCCATATTACCCTGAACCTGCCCAATCTCGTCTAATATTCTTTGACCTAGACTGTCCTGGTAACCTAAAGTTCATACCCCCAGAAGAATTTGGCACCTTCTCAATAATGGTGGGCTGACAGGGGCATGGGATACCTTGGTGATAACCAGACTTCATCAGTGGGGATGTTCATAAAGAGCACAGTTAAAGAGTCAAACCGTTCAGGAAGCTATAAAAATGATGTCATCCCTATATAGACAGTTAATTCAGATGACCTCATTCATTCAAAAGATAATTTCTGAATACTTGCTATCTGCCTGCCAACTGTGCCAGATGCTATGAAGATTACAAACTACTGGATGGCAAAGGTTTTAAAATTAAATTAATAAAAAAATTACAACTAAATGAAGTGTTATGAAGGAAAGAAAGAAGAGCTGAGATCCTGCGTTCCTTCCCAAATCTAACCCGTATGATTCAATGTTTAAATTTCCAGGAAAGTAGAAAATTGATTCACAAGTTGCAAATGGACATTGAAAGTCCTTTGAAAATTTGTTTAATCCTGCTTATTGAATCTTTTGTTCTGTTTCTTCCTGATAGGCCTATCTGGTCAGGGTCTTCCTCTGGTGGCACCATCAGCATCTCTGTGTCTTTGCAAATGTTGTTTCCTTTACCTGGAATTTGCTCCTCCTTTCTTTCCATACTTGTAAAATGAGCTGGTGAGACTAAATGATCTTTAAGATTTCTTAGCTCTAAAACATTTTGGTTCCTTTAACCCTACCAGAGAAGGAGGACGGAAGATTGTGCTCCCTACATTTTTACTTCTAAATATTATTTTCTGCACTCAGTCATCATGATTTACTGTTTTTAGCTCTTCCTAGTATTAGCGCTCCAAACAGAAGAAGCCGGAATGTAGGGCATGCATTACATGAAAAGTGAAATGTTTTGAAAGGGCTTTGAAGTGTTGAATAGGAATATTGTATTAAGAGCATTCCACCAAATGGAAGAAACCTGGAAACTGGACAAGCTGTGGATGTGCAGATGGTATTACTAACCATCAGTCAAGCACAGAACACAGCCTATGTGTATAGATCGATATGTCATGTGTCTCTGTGCATTGGGACGTACCAAGAAGTTGTCAGCAGTTGTTATTTCTGTATGTATTGCCTCCGAAGAGAATAGTCAAATTGCCCAAGTTACATAGCCTAGAAGTTTCATTTTGGTCTGTACCAATATGAATGAATCCATTTAAGATGTCCCCAGTGAGAGAGGATGCTGCCACAAATGCAAATTGGCAGGAAGTGGGTTTGCTCACCGGTGAGGGGGTGGGAGCGGACAGGACGATCCCTTGGCTTTATAGCTCTTTTAAAAATCTCCTTTTTTTTCTGATACCAGGCAGTATACAAACTAAAATAATCCAATGTGCCCCATATCACACCACAACGTTTTACAATTGGAATATGAGTGAATCGCTCTGCCTCAGCCGGCACTAACGTTAAAGAACAGCAGACAGTCCTTTAGGTAAGCATGGGCATGAGTCAGTCAGCCATTGGAATATGACAGAGGGGTGTTATTTCTCAGAGATAAGGGAACAAAGAGGTCTTAATATCCGGCTCAGCCAGGGCAGGAAATTGCCTACTTCCTGAGCCATGTAGTGGAGGCCGTGGGATGGGAGCCAGATCTTGAGGGAGGAGGCCAGTAAGTGCAGGAGACCTCAGGATTTTATCGTAGGGCACATGGACTTTGTAGGAGAACGTCAAAAACTCATTTTGTTTTTATTAATAGCACCGAAAGATGCTTGGCAAAGAATTAATGACACTAAAGCATCCTTATAAATGTCATGGGTGGACATTAATTTTTACAAACAGACATCCATTCTCAGATGTTTATGCTTTCCAGTCTTGAACCTCCTCCTGTCGGTGGTATGTGCCAACATTTTAATTTTAAAGACTATCAATTATCCTGCTAATCCTAAACTCTATTATAAAAGTGTAAAGTACCAGGTTGACCTTACATCCCTGGTCCTAATTACATACATATGTTTTTATAGGCATCTATCCAACCCCAATGACACTAACAAACTAGTTTGCAAAGCTCTTAACCTCCCTGCTTTCTTTTCCTCATTGGTAAATCAAGAGTGTCAAATTAGATGAACTCAAAGGCTTGGGTTCTAAAGAAAAGTGGCAGAAATTCCACCAAAGTACAAGACTGTGTAGTGGGAGAAGGATTTGGAATCCTGGTTACCTGAGCTTAAACCTCCGAACCTCCAATTATCAGCTGTGTGAAATTGGGAACATTCTCTAATCTCCTCAAGCTGGTAACAGCATCTGTAGCTGCAATAATTCCCAAATTTAAGGGCTGTTATAGAATTAAATGACATAGGGCATTAATGTGTCTGGCAGACATGTATTTAGTTAGATGTTCCTTTTCCCTCCCTTCTCTTCCTCTAGTGTTACATGCACTTAATAGATTTTACTACTTTTTACTAAAAAAAAAAAAAAAAAAAAAAAGAACCAGGTTCAGATGGTTGTGTTGAAAAGACAGAAGAGAAAGATTAATTAATTTACAAGAGGAACCAAAGATGAGTTGAATTTTGACAAGCAAAAATAAAGATGATAGGCATTCTACAAAGAGAAGAATGTAATCAAATGTATGGTAGCTTCAACCAAAAGGTGTATCTGGTAGGTATTCTGAGGCTATTGACAGAATTATAGTAGCCAGAGTTAATATACATATTTTTATCTATCTATCAAATTAATATTTACTAAATATTTATATACTATATGCAATGTTCTACAACTTTTTTTTTCTTTTAAAAATGTATCTTTGGCACATGCCTGTAGTTCCAGCTACTTGGGAGGTTATGTTAGGAGGATCAATTGAAGCCAGGAGTTAGAGGCTGCAGTGCACTGTGATCACACCTGTGAGTAGCCACTGCACTCCAGACTGGGCAACATAGCAAGACCCCATCTTAAAAAAATTTAAAAACCATATCTTTAAGATCATCCCATATCTATACACAAAATGTTTCTTATTCTTTATTTACTATTCATAATATGCCTTTATACATTATAATTTATAGAAGCAGTACTCTATTTGTTAGGTATTTATCTATTTTTGTTAGGTATTTAGGGATTTGGGGTTTCTAGGGATGAAAGTGGGTGCTATTCCCTTGGTTCAATTGCCCCATCTGGGAAGAAGGTGAGGGTGGGCCCCAGCCCCCCATTTTGGTCCTGACCCACCCGAATCCTCTCCTGAGCAACTGCCATACCTGGGGGAGGAGGGAATGCCCTATGAATTAGCCAATTATAACTTAGTGTGCCGGCTACAAAACAATGCAAAGGACTCTCTAGTCCACAGGCCAAGCAGCATAGCTACTACAGAGTCCAGAAATTGACCTAGAACAACCTGCATGCATAGTCAAAACTCAGGTCATGTGACTACCAACTGTCCAATCAAAATGGTTCCATGGTGACCTCTGAACCATGAGGGAGGTCCCAATCCAGTCACTATAAAACAGGATGCAAAACATAACCAGGTCCCTTTTGGGCCTCTTCCTTTTGCTCTCCCTTTGCTGTAACAATGTGTCTAGTCATCATCTGCGGCATATGTATCATGCTCTGTAAACCTGTATCTTGCCCTTGCCCTGTAATCCTATCTTTCTCTCCTCAATAAACCTCATTTTTGTGCTTGCCTTTCTTTGGTGCATCTGGTCATTCTTTGGCCATGAGCGCATCAAGAACTGACATTTCAGATTGAAACCTGATGTATTGATGGATATTTTAGGTGACTACCATATTTTGCTTTTATAAACAAATTTGTAGTGAATTATCTTGTGTGTGTGTGTGTGTGTGTGTGTATACATCACTTTTCACATGTGTGAGTAAATCTGTAGAATATATTTCTAAATGTGAAATTGCTAGTTAAAGGGTATGTGCATTTGTAATTTTGATAGATATGGTCAAAATGCCCTGAAAATAGGTTTTATTGACTTAAATGCACATAAATGTATGTATAAGAGTATTTTGTTGAACTCTGGTCAATAAAGAATTATACTTTCTGAGTTTTGCCAATCTTCTAGGTTAAACAATGCTATTTTAGTGTATTTTAAAGTGTCATTTCTTGAACATCTTTTCATGTATTTAAGAGCTATCTATATTTTCTGTGATCTTTTTGCTCACATTCTCTGCTTGTTAATCTGGATGGTTGAGTTTTTCTTATTGAGTAGTAGGATTTCTTTATATAGTAGAGAAATTGTTCTTTGTTTCCTCTCCAAACATTCTCTTACAATGTTTTGCTTAATTTTGACTTCAATTATTGTGATTTTTGCCATGCAGAATGTTTTCTTTAAATTTTTTTATGTCATTTATCAATCTTACGGTTTCTGGATTTTAATTCTACTAAGAAAAACTTTTTTAACTCTAGAGAATAAATTTTTCCATGCTTTTCTACTAATTTTATGATATTATTTCTTACACTTAAATTTTTGATCAATTTCAAATTTATTCTGGTGAAATCTGCCTCTGGCATAAGAATTATTTTGAGCTGATTATTTTTGAGAAATTGTAGACACAGGCGAAGCTCTGAAAACATAGTAGAAATTACTCTTCTGTCAGGGAAATTTCCATCTATAAGGGAAATATCCATTTGTAAGGGCATCTCTTTGTATCAGGAAAAGAAGGATGACTAAATCACTAGAGACTCTTATCAATGGAGAAGGTACAGACCTAAAATCTGCATAACAAACTTTATCCTTGTTTGCCATGCTTTACCTGGGCATCTCCCCATGATGGGCCTCCCCACTCCCCACCATCTAAGTCCTCCAGTTCTCTTTCTTTGTTTCAATTGAAGATGGTATTTAAGCTTGAACTCAAAGCCACCTATTGGAGAATTACTCATCCTCTGGGCATCTCCCATGTACACATGAGGTATACAGGTTAATAAACTTCTTTTTGTTTTTCTCTTGTTACTTCGTCTTTTGTTAAAGGGGATGGTTTCAGCTAAGAACTTTAGAGGTTGAAAAAAATTATTTTTCTTTCCTACAACACTTTGAGTTTAAATAACCTAGTGCTCAGAGGATTAAACCATGTCTCTAGTCTCCCTTCCCTGTCTTACATTTGTTTAATTAAAGGGAAGCTACCATTGAATCAAGGCCCAATACTTTAAGCTATAATTGTATTAGTGTTTTCCAAATTTCTTCTTATGCAATCACTTTGCAGTTAGCTATTGAATTTCTGTCTAATAAAAAAACATCAAAGAGACCATAGCAGAAAAAATATTGTAAGGAAAACTGGAATGAGAATAGTCTGTGTTGGTGTTCGTTTTTACAAAATGAGAATATGGGTTTGGACCATTATTGTCTCTTAGATGATTAAATTCAAGAATGACTAGATGTTGCATAGAATTAAGCTGTTTATGTTTACAGTTAAGAAAGACAGTCTGGAGGAGGACTTCTCTTTTTTTTCTTTCCTTTTATTTGAGACAGAGTCTCATTCGGTTGCCTCACCTAGAGTGCAGTGGTGTCATCATAGCTCACTGTAACCTCAAGCCATTGGGCTCAAGTGATCCTCCTACCTCAGTCTCCCCAGTAGCTGATACTATAGGTGAGTGCTACCATGCCCAGCTAATTTTTTCCGTTTTCATTAGAGACAAGTCTCGCTCTTGCTCAGGCTGGTCTCAAACTGCTGAGCTCAAAGGACCCTCCCACCTTGGCTTCCCAGAGTGCTAAGATTACAGATGTGAGCCACTGCACCCAGCCTAGAGGAGGACTCCTTTTTTAGGAAAAGTAGAGGATGGAAGGTTAGTAAGATAAGAATTGATTTAAGTTCCTAAAAATATTAACACCAAATTCTGTTTAAAAAATACACACATTTATGGGTGAAGGGCGGAATGTTCTTAGTATTTTTAATTAATACAAAGGATACATTATTGTTAAGGCAAAAAATTAACGATGACAAATAACAATCACAAAGCCGATTTATTGGGAAAGTTGGTGAGAAACTATTTAATGATGTTATTGAAGGGTACCAGAATATGCCACCCCCAAAATATGCCTATTTGCCCTATAGAATATTTTGAGCTAAAGACAACTGAGAATGAGAATATTTAGGAAAAGCTCTTTACCTCCCCCTAAATACCTAACAATAGAATATAAATTTCCCCTTTTGTAAAATAAATTTACATTTATAAAAGAGATTTCCATTTGTAAGTATGTCTTCATACTAGGAAGACAGCTAATGAGAGATATTTATCTTCCTAACAAGACAATCCTTATTTACAGTACATCTCCTCCCCTACTTTTCCTGCACAGTAGCCCCAAACCTCTTTTCCTTTGTTTAGCCTAAAATGGGATATAAGCCTCAATCATCTGCCTGCTTCCTTGAGACACAGTTTGTGGAGATTTTTTTGGGAACTCCCATGCATAGGCACATATTTATAACTGATTTTTTCTCTTGTTAATCTGTCCTTTATCAGTTCGACTTGAGGGTCCCAGCCATTGAACCTAGAAGCGTGGAGGGAAAAGATTTTCCTTCATCATCATAACCTGAGCTTCCCCAAAGCTGTGCCCTGGCATACTCAAGTACCACGAGTGGGTTACAGGTGTGCCATGAGATGTTGATCTTCTCCTCCCCTTAGGATGCCAAGAGGGACATGGAAAGCTCCTGAACTGGTCCTTTCCACCCAAAGGAGCTTTCTGGAGGGCGCTGGGTAATGAAATCATTCCCACTTGTTTGGGAATTTCCCACTTTTGGCACTAAAAGTCCTGTGTCTTCGGAAACCCTTCAATTCCAGGAAAACCAGAATACCTAGGTGGCCTCCCTGAGGGCAGTCTGGCCACAGCAGGGTCTGTGGCAGGCCCCATGGTCCCTGTACCCCATGATCCCTATAGTTGGAAGAACCTAAGCAGCATTTAGCTATTGCTGCCCCGTTGATGTACTCAGCAGAGCGTGACTGGGAGGGTACTCCTCCACCTGATCATAGACCTTGCCAAACTGAGTTTTGAAAGGCATCTGTCCATTCAGTTCACTTAACTTGTTAAATTATTGGTGCAAACTTATTTATACTATTTCTCATTATCTTTTTAATGCTTGTAATAATGTCTCCCATTTTATTCTTATTACTGGTAATTCATTCTCTCTGTCTTTCTTTCCCTTTCCCTCTTTCTCTCCTTTTCCCTTTTTTTGTTTGTTTTTTCAGTCAAACTTTATTCAGGATCTTGTGCTCTCTTGAAGAATGGACACTTTTAACATAATTAAGTATCCCTCTTTATGTCTTTTAATTCTTCTCACCTTAAAGTCTAGTTTGATACCAATCTAGTGATACCAACTGTCTTTTGGCTAATGTGGACTTAGTATGTCTTTTTTCCATTCTTTTACTTTTAAACATTATATATTTATGGTATTTTTCTTTTCTTTTCTTTTTTTCTTTTTCTTTTTTTTTAAGACAGGGTCTTTCTCTGTTGCCTGGGCTAGAGTGCAGTGGTACAATCATAGCTCACTGAAACTGCAAACTCCTGGGCTCAAGCAAGCCTTCCTGTTTGGCCTCCCACATAGCTGGGACTATGGACGTGCACCAGTACACCTGGCTAGTTTTTCTAATTTTGTAGAGACAAGATCTTGCTATCTTGCCCAGGTTGGTCTCAAACTCCTGGGCTCAAATGATCCTCCCACCTCAGCCTCCCAAAATGCTAGGATTATAGATGTGACCCACTACATCCGGCTGTGTATTTCTTATAAGCAGCCATAATTTTACTCTTTTAAAACTATGGACTCAAAATCTTGTTAAGAAGTGTTTCATCCATTTACATATAATGAAATTACTGATAGAGCTGGGTTTTAGTCTCCCATCATGCTATTTGTTTTTTATTTTTCCCTTCTATTTCTGCTTATTATTCTTTTCTTGCCTTCCTTTGTAATAATCAAATACTTTTTATATTCGATTTTATCTCTTCTGTTAGGCTTTTGTTACACTTTCTAACACCATTGTTTTAGTGGTTACCCTAAAAATTATAAGACACATGCTAACTTATTATGGTTTATCTTAAATTAATACTTTTACTACTTTTCCAACAATGCAAGAAATTTAGAATAGTATACTTCTATTACCCTCTTCTCTGCTCCTGCCAACAATTTTTGCTGTTGTTGTCATATGCTTCATATGTCATAAGCCCTGCAAAACATTGCCACTATGGTTGCTTAAACAGTCAATATTCTTTTATATTTACCTACCTGTTTGCCTTTTCCAAAGCCATTCATTGTTTCTTATATTTTTACCTTTTATCATTTTCTTTCAGCCTAAAAATATGTACTTTAATATATCTTATAGTGAAGGTCTATTGGTTGTGAATTCTCTCAGCCTCTGTGTATAAGTGTATTTCTTTCAGTATTTTACTAGTTTTATTTTGTATTAATTATTTTTTTCATCAAACCTGAATTAAATATGTTTTGTCCAATCTAAGCTGCTTCCCTCAATAAGCCTTCATAAGTTTACTTAGAAAACTTTCTACTGGACAACTGCTACATCGTGTGTGGCTAATTTTAGATTGGTGCATTCATTCTTTGGTTTTCCTTCTTCCCTAAACTCGATCTTATTCATTATTCCACAGGTAGTGGAAGATGAATGAATGAAAGAATGAGACATATGAAAGTACTAGAGAAAATTAAGTATTGTCCAAAAGCAAAGTGAAGTTAATAGGATCTTATTATTATTAGAGATCAGTCTCTTTACGACATCAATACACTTGTCAATCTTAATTTTTAGTCCACATTTTTTCTTCTAATGAGATTACAAGCATTTATTAATGTTCACGTCTTGTACTTTTTATTCTATATGATTCATTTGGGGGTGTGGCAGTTTTCAAATCTAAATTGGAAGGTAGTTTTTTCTGGGATTCTAGTTACAGTTACAAATACCAAATTTAAAACATATGATTAATGTAGTGGAGACACGTCATATGCGTATTTAACTCATAAAATTCAACTGTACATGCTACACCAAATTAAAATGAAGAACACTTTGAATAGGATGGAAGATTTTTACCTACCATTTCCCCCAATGAGCATGTGAGCCAGGCAGAGTGTGAATGAGGACATGGGAATTTGCCCTTTGTTCAGATGATCTTGGTTCTTAAGTGCCTCTCACAGTGTGAGTATCTTACTTCCCTGATGTCAGAGCTTGGCAACCACAGAACACAATGCCATAATAAAAACACATTTATAGTTAGCTGGATATTCTTTTAAATCCTAAAATAAACCCAGTAGCATTTGCATGCCATATCATTTGACTATCACAAATAATTTTCTCACAGAAGTGTGATTTAATTGGAGGCCATCTGCAATAACATGAAATGTATCCCCAAGACTTTATTAAATGCCTCCAATGGTTACCACCTTTTCTTTCACAGATCTCATGAAGTAGGATCATAGTCTAGCCAAACAGATTGACACAAAAAACAATGCACAATATATGATTTGCATGAAAAGCACTATGATAGGGACATGTGGAAGTGCTTTATGGAGAAGGAGTCTTAGAGCTAAGTGTCCACGAGTTAATAGGTAGACAAGTAGATTGAGGCAAAACATTATAACCAACAGGAATGGCACGGACAAAGACTCCAAAACACTAACTTATGCAGCAGGGTTTTTAAAGTTTGTTTTTCTTTTTGTTTTTTATTTTATAGAGACAGGGTCTCCCTCTGTTGCCCAGGCTGGAGTGCAGTGATGCAATCACAATTAACTGTGACCCCAGACTTCTGAGCTCAAGCGATCCTCCTGGCTCAGCCTACTGACTAGGTAGGACTACAGGAATGTGCCACTGTGCCCAGCTGATTTTTTTTTTTTTAATTTTTCGTAGAAACAGAGTCTCACTATGTAGCCCAGGCTAGTCTTGAACTCCTGCCCTCAAGCAATCCTCCTGCCATGGCCTCCCAAAGCACTAGGATTATAGGCGCGAACCACCATTCTTAGCCTATAGCAGGTTTTTAAAAAGCAAGATATTTGTTATAGTTTAAAACCTACTATATTTTGAGGATAAAGGAGGTTGGAAAGGAAGGTTATATTACCTAGTGAATTAAAATGTTATTTTAAGAAATTTGGACTTGATCCTATTGTTACAAAAAGCCATCATCTGATTTGGTTTTCACATATCCCTTGTGAAAAACTGTGACCCTGGTAATTTTGGACTTCTGCACACATACCAGCTCAGAGGTCCCAGTTCAAATTCAGTGCCCTTTCAACTTCACTCTACTCTGTTCACTGGTGCAATGCTAAGACACTTCTTATATTTACAGGTAAGGCTAGGGTTGGTGTTCCCTTACTACTACGCTGGTAGTAATCTGCTCTACCCCATCTAGTGAGATAGTCTGAACACTGACAATAAATCTGGGCCTTTGCTTCATTTGGAGTTACAGTATGGTGGCAGATCTAAAGAGTTGTCAAAAGCAGACAGTTGGAATGTAGAATTACTGGACTGTGAAATTTCTGTGGAAAATTCAAAACACCCTGCACTTAACACAATGCCAGGGCTGATTAGTGCAGTTTATTGCTAAGCCCCAAGGGACACCTGCAGGCTTTTACCTTCAGTCTAGAACCTCTGGCCTGAGTGAAGGTGTAATGCCACGTTAGTTCCGCACTCTTTCTATTAGAGTTTACTGAAAGCTGCCGACGCCAGATGTGTTACAAATGAACGTTAATTCTCCTCTAGCATCTGGATCGCATGTACAACGAGGGGCAAGATTTATGCCCTGCTGAAGCATTCCCCGGTTTTTAGCACAGAAGTGATTGAACTCCAGATTTTAACAAGATGCAGCGACCTTTTAGCATTATTAAAAACATGATTTCTTGTTTTGCTCATGACAAAAACCATTGGATTAACTGATTAGAAGTGGAGCTGCCGTCCTGCTCATTGGAAGCTGTGTCTACTTTAGCTATTGGAGCTTGTCGTCGAAAATTTTACGAAGAAAGAACAACTCGCCAACTCCTAAAATCAACAACTTTCAAGGCCCCTCTCAAAATCAGGGATTACAAAAGTAGAAAATCTTTGAGAACTGTGGATAAAGATTCAGATAAAAATGAATGTTAACACAAGTGTTTGTACGAATTAATCAAATTAGGGTCTGTTCCCTTTCAATAATTTTATTGTTATTGAGAAACATGGAACCATAGACTAGGACTAGAATAATTTTTCAAAGATCACATAATGTCTTTCCTTTCTTTAGCCCTTCTCTTTCTACACCTTTCAGAGAGGAAGAAAATAGTTTCCTTTCAGAGTCAGGCAAATGAGAGCCTAAAAGATCCAGTGTTTTGATATAAGCCTCAGAAGTGGTAAATAGTGAACTCACTGAATTTAAATCTGCAATTTTCAAAATACAGTATTTCCTCAATGATAAAATGCACTTTGCCCACAGTCTATTTTTTCTGTAATTAGAATGCATCTTATAGTCAATGTGAACATTTGATGTTTATTTATTTTTGCACCCAAAGTTGTTACTAAATTTATAGTGCATATGACAGTCAACAGCATCTTAGAATCAAGGAAATATGTTAATTTTTATTTCACTAGACAGAAACTAATAAGCAATCATCTGGAATTTTTCCTAGTATCATAATTTGGGAATCTGTAAAAAGCATTATTATTCTGATGAGAAAATGCCTTCCTGTGGAGATATTCATGGTATGGTGTTCTCAGCCTAACCTACTTGAAGGAGGAACTAAAATGATTTTATTAACAATATAAAACTTTAAAATACAAAATATAATCATGTTGAATAGCCTTCATTAATCATGAATTTAATCTACTATTTGCAACGTACCTTTCAAGAATTTGTGGACTTACTACCTGAATGGCCTATGAATTTTAAGACCTTAAGTCTTAATTCTCCTTCAATGTCTTTCGTTATTTGCTCTGTTCTAGTGTTTTCTATGGTAAAATTCATTATCTTCTTATGTCTCTTAGGGTGACTTTGAAGAGTATAACAAATATACTCATATGTGTAAGTAAAAAATAGTGCACTCATAATCATGAGTTTCATGAGTGGTGAATCATTCTTTACAACTATCTAGGGTTAAGAACTGAAGAATCAGAAAGAACCTTTTCTTGAATTTATGTCTACAGTGCTTTACAGTGTGCCTCTGAACAGCCCTTGTCAAACTTGCTGTAGAACTCAGCACATTTCACATTTCCTCAAAAGAATCCACTCACACATTGTCGATTTAGCTAAAGATTTTGCAGGGGAATGAATGGGAGGTAAGTGTTGAGTTTCCATCATAAACTTTTTGCAAAACAATTCAAATACAACTCTTAGCTAATCATTTAAACATTTCCAGTAGACATTTTAACCTATGAGTTGTTTGCTTTGTCTTGATTCCTTTTTCTCAAACACAAGACTCAGCCTTTCATTATTTTTTCTTTCCTTCGGGATTTTCTGTTAGCAATTTAAAGTTTCTCAGTCTCCATTCATTCAAGCTTGCACTCAACAAATAGTTGAGTGTTTAGTGTAAGACAGTCATTCCTCTATTAAGACAGACACAGCCCGGGTCAGTGATATAACAAAACAAGATCCCTGTCCTCATGGGTCTTACTTTCTTCCAGGAAGTAGGGGTGGTGTACGTGGCAGATGTCAGATGATGCTCAAGGTCATGAAGAGAAGAATGTATCAGGGCAGAGGAAAGAGAGAGTGATTGGAGTGCGTGTGGAGGGAGCAGGTGGAGGGTCATTACATTTCATAGGGAAGCTAGGGCAGATAGACCTCTGATAAGGTCATGTCTGAGAAACAACTGAAGGAAATAATTGGAATGAACCATGAGGAGTCAGCAAAACAAGTCAGCTCCATTCCAGCTCCTACCACTGGTGTTAATCGATGAATCTTTACAGGATTCAACAAAGCAAAGGGTCTACCAGTAATAGAAGCTACCTTCCACGGGCAATTTGCAACTATCTTTTGTTAACAGTGAATGTCCCTTGAGGTCTTGCCCCAATTCCTAAGGGGCTAATTAATTCAAATATATCTTCCAAACAAATCACCTTGAAGTATGCAGTCTGGGTTTATCATTGTGGCTCAGATTTCAAGTAGAATTTCTATGAGTTAAATTCCAGAAAAATAGAAGCCACATAAAAATATCTTCTTTCTTTATCCTTTAACCTGACTTAATATTGCTTTTCTAGGAATCTTTCAAAAATCTTGAACTGATACAAATGTGGACAAACTTTATGTATAGAGATGATCACTGGAATATTATTTATAAAAATGAAAATCTGAATTATAAATTATAAAAGAAATTTTTATTATAATAATAAAGCAGGGACCATTAAGCTATTAGATGTTTGCAAATAATTATTGATGGGGCAGAGAATGGGGTATCAAGTAGTACATCGAATATAATCTCAAATAAGAATAAAAAGTTTGGAAAACAGAATAATTATTTAAAAAATTGAGTGGTAGGTTTGTAAATTATTTTTATAGCTTTTTTCTTTTAAAATCAGCATTATAGAAATATAAATTACATACCATAAAATGCACATATTTTAAGTGAACAATTAAGTGTTGGCAAATATATAAACCCATATAAGCATAACTTGAATTAATATAAAATATTTCTATCACCCGAAAAATTTCTCTCATGCCCTTTCATTGTCAATATCCTTTCCTTTTACTCAAGTACCTACTAGCCTGCTTTCTTTCAGTGCCTAGTCGTCTCGCCTATGCTAGATTCTATATTATGAAATGTATAACAATATAATGGAGTACACATGCAGTATAACACTATGAACTCTTGTTCATACCTGTCTTCGGTCAGCATAATATTGTTAAAACTTATGTATGTTATTGCATGTATCAGTATCAGTAGTTCATTCCTTTTTTTGTGGCTAAAGTACTATTCATAATTTGTTTAGCCATTTACCTGCTAATGGAACTTTAGGTTGCTTCCAATTTGGGACCATTATGAATAAAGCTGTTATGAACATTTGTATACAGACTTTTTGTGGGTATAGTTTTCAGTTTTCATGGGTAAATAGCTAGAAATGAAACCATTGGACCAAACAATGGGTGTACTTTCATTCTATACAAATTGCCAAACTCTTTTCCAAAGTGGTGTACCATTTTACACTCCCACCATGAATGTATAAAACATTCCCTTGCTTTTTATTCATAACAAAAATGAATATTGGCAGTTTATTTATTTATTTTGCCACTCTAAATGCCTGTATACCAATATTTCATTGTGAGTTTGATTTTTGTCTTTCCTTGATTACAAGTGATATGGAGCATCTTTTCTACTATTTATTGACCATTTATATATTTTCTTTCGCAAGAAATCTGATGAAATCCTTTACCCATTTTCAAAAAACTGGGTTGTTCCTTATGATGGAATTCCATCAGGATTTTTAAATATATATATTTTGGATACAAGCCTTTTCTCAAATATATGTATTACAGCCATCCTCCTACTCCCCATATATGGTTTGTATTTTAATTATGTCTTTTGAAGAGCAAAAGTTGGGGTTTTAAAAAATTTTTATAAAGTCAAATTTATCACTTTTCTCTGTTACAGTTAGCAAAGATAATTCTTTTTGATCATTCTAGCCAGATGTTTATAAATTTTATTGATATTTTTAAAAGAAGTATTTTTTAGATTTTTAATTTTTCTCTATTGATTTTTTTCCTCCACTTTATTGGGTTTTACTCTTGTCCTGATTATTTTCTTCCTTCCATTTCTTTTATGCTTAGTAGTATCATTCTTTTCTAGCTTCTTACAATGAAAGCTTAGATCACTGATGTCAGACTTCTTTTATAAATTTATTTCTAGGCACTGCTTTAGCTGTACCTCACAAATGTTGATATGTTGTGTCTTCATTTTCATACAATTTAAATATTATGTTATGTACCTTACAATTTTTTCTTTAATTCATGAGTTATTGAGAAGTATATTGTTTAATTTCCAAATACATGGGGATTTTGATATATCTTTTGTTATTAATTTTTTATTTATTTTTTTGAGGTCAGAGGGCATACTCTGCATGACTTCAATCCTTTTAATTTAGTTAGATTTGTTTTATGTCCCAGCATGTGGTCTATCTTGGTAAATGTCCCATTCATACTTGAAAAAATTATCTATCCTATCATTGTTGCTATACGTCAGTTAGGTTTCAAGCTGGTTGGCAGTGTTGTTCAAGTTTTCTAGACTAATTTTCTGTCAATTTGTTTTATTACTTGGAAAGATGTGTTTTTACATCAACTATAATTGTGGATTTTTCTATTTCTCCATTCATTTGTAATCAGTTATTTATTTTATGATTTTTTGAAGTGTTATTATTAAGTGCATACACATTTAGAATTGTTATGTCTTTTTAATTAATTGACCCTTTTATCATTATGAAATGGCCTGGTTGTCCCTGATAGTATTCTTTGTTCTAAAGTATTTTTTGTCTGATATTAGTATAGCCACCTAAACTTTCTGGTTGGTGTTTGTATGGTATATCTTTTATCATTCTTACTTTTAACCTATGTATGCCTTTATATTAAAAGTGCATTTCTTTTAGACAGTGTATAGTCATATTTTCCTTTTTTATTCAATGTGACAATCTCTGCCTCTTAATTGAGATGTTTAGATCATTTACATTGAATGTAATTATCAATATGGTTAACTTCAATCCTTTCATCTTATTTGTTTACTATCTTAAATATTTCTTCCTTTTCCTGTTTGTATGTTTTTATCATTTTCATAGCTTTTTTTGGTCTTAATGGAGCATATTTAAATATTCTATTATATTTCCTTTTTTGGCTTATTGGCTATGTGTCCTTATTTTCTTTTAGTGTTTACTCAAAAGTGAGAGTCTCACTGGGCTAATATCAAGAAGGCTGCAAATATTAGACTCACTAGGGAAGAATATGTTTCTTTGCCCTTTCCAGCTTTTAAGGGTTGCCTGCATTCCTTGGCTTATGACCACTCTTTAAATCTTCAAATTCAAAAGCATCTTCAAATCTCTCCTGACTCTGACTTTCCTGACCCTACTGGGTAATCCAGTGTAACCTCCCCATCTCAAGGTCCTTAACTTTGTCGCCTCTGCAAAGATCCTCTTGCAATGTAAGGCAACATATTCACAGATTCCAGGGGTTAGGATATGGACATCTTTGGGGAACCATTACTCTGCCTACCATAGTTATTAAGGTATTTGTCATGAGTTATTAGGATAACACATCATCATTCTTAGAATGTACTATAACAAAAGAAAATCTATTGGTATATATATATTTTCCACACACACTCTGAAAGACATTAGGACACCCAGGCTTTGATAACTTCTCAGCAAATTTAGCTCTTTGTTTTTCTAAGGCCACATAATGTTGATATGTCTACTTAGGTCATGGTGGATGATGCCTGCTCTCTAAGGAAGGTAGCATATTTACAGGCAATTGAAATTTGCTAAATAAAGCCCTAAATTTTTGGTTCCTACTCTCTGATTTTCTCTAAACCACCCTTGATTTCTTGCAACATCTCTGAGTATATCTGCCAGTACTAATTTCTTGCCACTCCTAAAGCACTGTGCTGAAAATTTTGTTCTTTAAAGTTACTAGTACATTCTCCTTTTGACATCCTATGTCTGTAGACGGTACCATGTTTTTCCAAACTGAGGCTTGAAACCATAGTCTCTTCTGCTTAATTTTTATTTTAATCTTTATTTTCTCTACTGAATCAATTGTCTCTGATTTTATAGATATTTTTTTCAAGAAATATCTCTAAATATCTCTCATATACTTTCTTTCCTTTTAGTTTCCATAGACACCACTGTATTTCAGGCCCTTGTTTTTGTATTTGAATTGTTAAAACTATCTCCTAATGAGTTTCCTTGGTTTTACTCTCTTTTCAAACTGCCACTGCTAAATGAGTCTTCTTAAAGAATTGTTCTTAGCCGGGTGCGGTGGCTCAAGCCTGTAATCCTAGCTCTCTGGGAGGCCGAGGTGGGCGGATCATTTGAGCTCAGGAGTTCGAGACCAGCCTGAGCAAGAGCGAGACCCCATCTCTACTATAAACAGAAAGAAATTAATTGGCCAACTAATATATATAGAAAAAATTAGCCGGGCATGGTGGCACATGCCTGTAGTCCCAGCTACTTGGGAGGCTGAGGCAGCAGGATTGCTTGAGCCCAGGAGTTTGAGGTTGCTGTGAGCTAGTGACGCCACGGCACTCACTCTAGCCTGGGCAATAAAGTGAAACTCTGTCTCAAAAAAAAAAAAAAGAATTGTTCTTATTCAAAAATTTTTAGGTACTCCCCAAGTAGGGCAAATTTCTAACTCTTCAGCTTTATAGAAAAAACACCACACTTCCATTTTAACAATTTAAATCCTCCATGTCTGATCTGAAACCCAACTTCCTTTTATTTTGCTTTTCTTGACTATTCCAGCTTTAATCATTATGAATAAATTTTTACAGTAGCCTTCTCTAGAAATCTTTTGCTCATTTATCAAACAATGCCTTGATTTATCTTTCTATCATTATATGCCTTTTATCTTTTATCCTTCAACTAAATTTTCCACGGGTAGAATTCATGTTTTGTAGGTCTTTAAATCCTGTATAACATCTAGTAGCTAGTGGTTAATAAACATCTACTGTGGGTAAAGAAGAATGGAATTTAAGGCTGCATTATTTTCCAGGGGATTTTATTTATTTATTTATTTTTGGTGGGGAGGGGAGTGGTAATATCAAATATGAATGTTTCCTAATAAGTAAATTTCAACAATACCTAATGTGTGTATATTATTATTACCTTTTAAAAACTAGTATTGCAACTTAACCATTCTGTAGGCTTACAATAGAAATCCTCATTTTAGCAACTATGTTATATAAAGCAGCTCAATTTGTGATGGACAGAGCTAGGTCTCTTTATTCCTACTTCCACATTCTTCCTATTGTATTCTCTTGCCTCTCTGAGTTACTTATTTTATTTAAAGATTCTTAGGCCTCCATGCAAACACCTTAGTAACTGCACAGACTATGTTAATCATTTTTTCTCTAAAACTGACCTCACTTTTTCCATTCTCTGTTGGCAGAATAATCCTCCTATAGCTCTTGAATCAAATCTACTTTGTCTTTACAGCAGAACCTAAAAGAATCCTTACCTCCTTAGTTACACTGCTTGTATTCTCCATTACTCTGTTTTAGTTCACTCTTTTGTACAAAATAAGGAATGAAAAATATACTTTGGTTGTTTTAAAATTGTCCCAAATATCTCTAGGGTTGACTCACTCTTAAACCCCATGGAAACCCTAGTTTATTTGGCTAAAGCCAGGACTGGGATTTGAGAAATTATGATAATTATGACTCATCTTATGATCCCAGGCCAAGTATTTCATTTTTCTTTGCCTTAGTTGCTCTATCAGCAAAAGGTAAAATCTGCTGTGTGTAACCAGAAGCTCGACTGCAAAGGATAGTCAAAGTTACATGTAGTTTGTAAGCATAAGGATATATACGAAAGCTAAGTATAGTCATCTCAACTGCCACAGGGAAACAGAGCTTTTAGATCTTCATCCCAGGGGCTCCAGCAATAAAAACATTTCCCAACTCCATATTCCACGCCAACTCACATATGCATTTTTAAATGATAAAACGGATATTTCAGTATCACAGTAATGATGATGATGAAAATGATAGTTACTATTTGTTGATCCTTTAGAATGTACCAGGTTTGGGGATTTATTATGAAATTCAAACTTTACAAAAATCCTGTAAGCTATGTATTTGTTATATTTCTTGTGCAGAAAAATAAAAACAATTGAGGCACAGTCAGGATAAGTGGCTTGTCTGAAGTCACAGAACTGGAAAGGGGCAGAACTAACCTTCCTCTCTTTCACCCAGAGCTTGGGCTCATGACCAGCATGCCATACTACTTTCGCTGACTAAGGCACTGGGCACACAGCAGCGAGCTGTGAAGAGGGAGCTGCTCTCATTCTTTGTGACAATTTGATTAGTTTTATAGTGAATAATTTTATTTGCTAAGCTAATGATATTTTAAGAGAATATAAGTTAGAAAATAACCGCACGTTTTAGCTTACTTACATTTTGTAAGTATGATCCTATGCTCTCTCGGTTGGTATAATTTCTTTCCTTCCTTCCTTCCTTCCTTCCTTCCTTCCTTCCTTCCTTCCGTCCGTCAATTTAATGGCTTTAGACTTCAACTCTAGTACAAGAAGGATTTATAAAATTGCTGTTTACTTCTCACACCTATCCACCAAGTAACCTCTACCTTGTAGCAATGCTTTCGAAATGTTCGGGACAAGTTTATGGCTCTCTTGGCATGTCATCTAATTTGAGACAATAACAGTAATGTCTTCTATTTATTAGCCAATTTGTTACTAATATCAGAACTTCTCTCTAAATAGTTGTTGCCCAGGTTCATTGGTACCAATACAGAGTTTGAGGCATTTTACCAATATAACGAGGAATCTGCTTTGTTCCTACAGTGGAACCTGAGCTTCATCCTTTAGCTGTCATGGCCAACAGAATTGATAATCAGCATAGCCGAACACAGGATGGACAGTCATGTGGAAGGTGTAGAGATATTTGTATACTCATTATGTATTCATGGCCTCCTCCCATATTGTGGTATCAAGGCTTTTGACCCATATTAGATCCCACCAACCATTTATTCATTCCACAACTAAACACTGGGTTTAGGAGTGAACAAAACCTATATAACCCTTAATTTCATGGGACTTATCCAGTGCGTGTATTTTAGTCATATTCAACAATCTTTACATATTCCTAGGTTTGCTTAGGGTTTGTCTGTGGGTACAGAACTCTGAAGATTTTGTTGACAAAACTCAGATTGACAGTTTAGGTTAATTATGTTACAAATATTTTTAGTTTATTATTCTTTTAGCCCTATTAGTCTAGGGTGACCTTGGGTGACCTTGGGTGACCTTGTTATATATGCATTTTCTCCTTGGGTGACCTTGTTATATATGCATTTTTCCCTTTGCCTGTTGTTTTCTTCAGTAACTCAGAACCCGTTCCCCAGTATTCCCCCAACTCTCACCACACATTAATATTCTTAAGAGCCCTGTCAGGTTTCATTTTATAGATGAGGGAATTAAGACTTAAAGAAGTTAAATAACTTCCTCAAGGCCACACAGGTAGTAAGTAGATCTGGGATTTTGATTCAGATCTACCTGACTCCAGAAGTTGTACTGTCAACCACAATTTTATGCTTGCATTTTTTGAAAAGTTTCTTCTATGCATACACAATTAAGTACTTAATTACATGGTATTATGGCTTCTCTGAGCTAGTCTGTGACTCCTGGCATAGTCCAAACTCTGGTCTATAAACAGAAATGATAAAGCATGTACCATTCCTGGTGCTACTCAGCTTATGATGGTTCTGATGCATTGCGAAATTTATTGTTTCTAAGACCATTCAGCTTTTAGAAGAAAATAAGTCATTTTTGCTGGGAAATCTTTTGGTCTTCTGCTCAACCTACTTTGTACTGTACCCCAAACCATCCAATAGAAATAAATTGCTCTATAAATAAGCCTGGAAATTTTGAATGACTGTATGTAATTATCACTCACTAAGTGTCAGAAGAATTCCTTTTTCTACATTTGTGAACTATTGAAACTACTTGTGTCTCTGGTTAGATTATATAAATCTTCTCATCAAGAACAGATGAACTTACCTTTTCTGGCAGCTGTTCTGAACTTACACTTTTTTTTTTGTATTAATAATACTACCTGAGTTGAGGAATTTGAATGTGACCTTATGTAAACAGTGGGTCCTTTTCAGAGAAATATGTGAGATCAAAGTGTGCAGGAAGGCTATATAGTTAGGAAGCATGAGACCCAACCTTAATTACAGAATCACAAAGAAGAAGAATGGAGAACAATGTGGTACAGTGGAAAAAGAAGTACATGGGATTTAGGCCACCTATTTCACCTTGGCAAAGTTAATTACTTTTGGGGGGCCTGAGTTTCCTAATTTATGACATTGAGTAAATTAAACTAGACGGTAACTATGCATAAGAATTGCCAAGGATAGTCTCAAAAACACAGATTCCCAGTCTCCACTCCGAGATTCAGGTTTAGAAGATCCGAGATTGGACCAGGACTCTATGTTTTAACCAGTTGCCCAGGTGATTTCATTGCAGACTGTATTGGAGAAGAGATTTGTGGGAACCACTCAGTTATTCTAATATCCTGTGATTCTATGAATTTTCGGTTTTACTCTTATTTTTTTCCCCCTTAGGATCCCTGTGACAGGAGGGGAGGGCTACATTCCAGCTGCAAGCCCTCTCATTCAAGGCTCCTGCAGCAGCCAGCAGTGTCCTTGGAGTCTAGTTCAAAGCAGCAGAGAGCCAACCACGGAGCTGAGAGCAGCTGGCGGAGGGGCTGGCCTGAAGGGGGTGAAGTGTTTCAGCCAGAATGTACTGACGCACGACCAGGAAACCACAAGACTGGTGAGAACCTTTCCAAGCCTGAGCCTTCTGATCAAAAGAGGTACAGGAAACAGCTCTGCCAAGAGTCCTTTCTGCTGCTGGCCGGAGCTCTGAGCTTTGGAGCCTCTCTGAGTCAACTCCCTGAGCAGATGCTATCACCCAAGGAGCCATCGCTAAAGAGCATTTTCTTGATTTGCTCTGAGGTGGCCCCACCAGAGGGTGGGAGTGAGTTGCTATCTCTTTTTCTCTGTCTTGTTTCTTTCTTTTGGCAGAAGTTGCCATCTGATTGCTGACCATGATTTTTCAGAAGTCACAGATGACTGGATTACCCTATACCAACTGTCTATCATTTGGTGCTAAGGGCATGTATACAAACACCAAATCCCAAAACTCTTACCAATACCTAGGTCACCCAAACAGCAAATCTATCAATAATAGCCTGGACTTCAACAGGAAAGAGAACTGTCAGTTTCTGCATTCTTTCATCCCAATCATTTTCCCTGTTCCCAGGTTACACTTCTTTTTGTTCCCTCTGAGAATAGACTCAATGAGGAATTGCCTTCAGATCTCTGTCACAGATACAGAGCATGTCTGGATACAAAGTCAAAATAATTTTGTTCCTGTGGATTCTCTCTCTTTTTTTGACCAGAGTAATTGCCAGTTGCCATGCATTAAATCACATCATCACGTGGCAGATCCAGTTAATAGCTGAGACCAGCAGGCCAACTGAACCATGTCTTGAGAGCTAAATGACAGAGAAATTGGACTAACCATGGAGCACTTCAAATTGATTGCTTAGTAATGGGATATTTTTCCTGGAAAGACAACAGAATAATTCTGAACTGTTGATTCTGTCATGGGTACAGGCTTCTATGTACAAGAAAACAAAGAAAGTGTGATGAATTTTTCATTTGGCCTTCTGCCTGCTTGCTTGCTTTCTGCCCTATATTGCATGTCTCCATTTTTATTCTGTAAATTCTGATTAGACAACCCATCAATACTGACCATGTGGCATAAAATCTACAATTCAAATCTACTTCTTACCCAAATCTCAGCAAGTGTGAGATGGCCAACAGCTTTTTTGAGATAATGTCCTGAGTCTTAGCTTGGGTTTCAATCATTTTAGGAAACATGAAAAATTCAATGGTGAGAAGACATACACCCTCTGCAAAGATGTCAGAAGTCAAGGTTCAGGAGACTCTACACACAAACTGAGCTGCATTAATCAAGTGAATTCTGAAGTATTTCTCCCCTGGGCATGTTATGTGAAGTAGAGACTTTGCAAACACATTGTGCTACAGTGCAATTTGGGACATGCCTTTTTTTGGGAAGTGCTAACTTTGTACTCTGCTGACACCAAACATTTGCAAATAAAACCTTTTTTTTTTTCCTCCCCCTCTCTCCTCCACTTTTGGCTTAGTTTATCCTACCAAAACACACTTCAAAAGATTTCTTTATAGAAAGAATGTTTCAAAAATATAATATTTCCATCTGTTATTTCAATAATACATGCTCTGGGACTCTCTTTATGAACCATTTTCCTTTCTTTGCTCCCATTTAGATGTATAAATATTTGATTCTAAAGCTCTGAGGAATAGTCAGCCAATTGGGTCACTGAATTGTGAACATTCTTAACCCTATAATTTTGTCTGTAGCAGGCACCTCCTGCTGTGGAACTAGCTGCTAAGGGATTATAGCAATGTAATCCTCAGACTGTTCCATCTCAGGGTTACTCTCAAGTGGAGAGAAGGAAGCAGTTTTAATTTTGATAAAATAAACTTTATTTTGTAACTTTATTATTTGTTTTTGTTTCTCCTTTCAACACTTCATAATAGATTGGTCTGGTAATTTGAAGTCAGCCTCCCTGGTTGAGGTGCCCCTGCACCACCCCATATTCTCGTAGCTTTTTAAAGAGGTAGCCACATTGGACACAGCATTTGGTTCTGTCTTTATGAAGACAAAGCCTGAGCTTTTCTACCTGAGCTGAGCCAAGCCATACAGTGACTCTTCTTAAAAATATTCCAGTGGCACATTCCTGATGGGTGGCAGCAGAAGATGCGTGGTCACTGTCCTGCTACCCATATATATTTGGGAATGTCAGGTCATGTGAAAAATTTCAACTTACTTTTCTGCTCACTAGGCTTTACTCACCAGACCTTTATTTCAGCAATTACTGAAGCAATTGCATTTAAGATTACAACATGAATTTCATGGGAAGCCCCTCTTTGATATAAACTGAAACGTGTTCCCAGGAATAAAAGATCTTTATGGGTGAAATTTAATATATTTTGAATCCATCCCAAAGAGATCTTTTGCTGTGTGCAAAGAATAAAATAAAAATTCCATTCATAAAATTTTATGGCTATATGGGTGGAAAAAAATCTTTCCCAGGATCAAAATATTTTCTTGTTTCTTCTCGAATTAAAAAAAATAAAGATATAGCGATTCACTTAAAACTAATCTTAATTATTAGAATGTAAATAGCCAAATTTTTCTGGAGACAATAGGCCAAAACTACTTCAGAGCTTTAAAAGGTCTATAATTTTGACCAAGAAATTTTACAGTTTACTCAGGAAATACAATTTGAAATGCTAGATAAACGTAAAAAGTCATTTTGATGACATTGGAGAGCTATAAGCAGCTAGAAATTGAAAGTTCAAGGTGTTTAAAATAATGAAAGAGCCAAGAGATGAGCCATCAGATATTCACTAAGGTAATTCTAATGGAAATTCTAATGGTAGAAAAATAAATCCTAGATAGTAGTATGGGAACACAGAAAGAAATAAAGAAATTAAAATGGAATGCAAATAAATGGAAAGGATAAATACAGATGTCCCTTAATTTATGATGGAATTACATCCTGATAAACCCATCATAAATTAAAACTATTATAAATAGAATATGCTCTTTTAACTTCAGATAGTTTCAATTTATGATGAGTTTATCAGGATGCAATCCTATTATAAGTTGAGAAGCATACTGAACGGTCACTTCCCTACCATTTTAAAGTCAGAAAATCATAAGTTGAATCATTAGTAGTCAAAGACTATGTATTGGAGTAAATCTAAATAATTAGAATGATGATATCTTGTGGGGTTAAAGGATACATGTAGAATCAAAAAATATGACTTCCAAAGCACAAAATATGGATGGGGATAAAGGCATTAAAGTCCTAAGTTACTTGCATTCATAGCAAATGGCAAAAGTACTAATTTATGTCAGTCTTTTTTAAGTTAAATATGCATGTTGTAATATTTAGTAACCACTAAAAATAGCGGATGACTATATAACTAACAAAAGTAAAATAGAAAACAAATAATAAAATGGTAGGTTTAAAATCAAATGTAATAGTAATTACGTTAAATATAAATGGACAGAATATTTAATTTAGAAGACTAAAGTCATCAGACTTTAAAAACATACACACAACTGTATGCTGCTTATAAGACATATATTTTAAGTATAACTAAACAAAAATTTGAAGTTAAAAAGGTACCAAAATATATAGCATATAAACAGCAATTTAAAGCTGGTATATCTATGTTAACATCATACAAAGAAAATTTTAAGGTGAGAAGAATTACAATAAGTTCAGAGGGATGTTTTATAATGGCAATACACCAAGAAGATATAATAATCCTAAATTTCTAAGAACATAGCTAAGAACAGAGTCTTCAAATATATAAAGCAAAAACTTAATTAAAAGAAGAAATAAATTCATCTATAGGTATAGAGAATTTAACATATCTCTCTTAATATCTGATAGAACAAGCAGAAAAAGTCAGCAAGGGTTACAGTAACACAATTAATAAACTTGACCTGAATGACCTATAATGATTACACCTTCATTTTTAATGCAGCTGAAGCAATGTTTTGTGACTTTCAAACTTACAGCGTTTGTGAAGATTTTTCCTCAAATAATGTTTTTCTTGGAAATGTCATACTGTTGCTTCTAAATACAGAATAAAGTCTGTTAAGCTACCCTAACTGACCCTGTAGGCTTTCTGTAAAACATATGCACTGATGCCTGCAGCTAGTAGGATACTTATATGCACCAAAATCTGCAGCTAGTAGGATACTTTCTAGTATGCTTATATACATCACATCACACAAATTGAGTTGTATGCTTATCAATAGTAAGTTTTTAACCTGTTTGTAACAATTGTATTATTTGTTCATATGATTTAATTAAATATTATATAAAGTGATGAAAGATATATTACAGAAATCAATAGTTTCAATAAGTGCTCTGCAAAGACTTGATAAATAGAATTGGCTAAAAGATTGTCAAAATAGAAAATGGTTGGGACTGAAATGATTGAAAACAAGTTACACAAATCTAAAATTCTGCATGTAAGTTGCTTCATGTTATCTTAAATTTCTCTCTGCACCTGAAAGAAACCAGAAGTGAAAATCATAGGTAACACTGTGTGTGGTTTGTGGGTTTGGTTAATACAAGAAAAAAATTAAATGTTCTTATTAGTGGCTACTAATTTAGAATAAATGCCTAAGCCTTTCATCAAAAGATTGACGAATGAAGTTTAATGTTTTAACTTAGAATAAAAATGTTTGTATTAGTTTGCTAGGACTGCTATACCAAAGTCCCACAGACTAGGAGGCTTAAACAACAGAAATTTATTTTCTCACAATTCTGGAGGCTAGACGTTCAAGATTAAGGTGTCAGCAGGGTTAGTTTCTTCTGAGGCCTCTCTCCTTAGCTTATAGAGGGATGTCTTCTCCCTGGTCTTCCTTCTGTGTGTGTCAGTGTTCTAGTCTCTTATAAAAACATCAGTTACATTTAAATTAGAGCCCACCCAAATGACTTTTTTTTTTTTTGGAGATGTAGTCTCACTCTGTCACCCAGGCTAGTGGCAGTCTCAAACACCTAGGCTCAAATGATCCTCCTGCCTCAGCTGCTCAAGTAGCTGAGACTATAGGTGTGAGCCACAGCGCCCAGCCTAATGATCTTACTTTAACTTAATTACCTCTTTAAAGAACAGTCACATTCTAAGGTACTGGTGGTCAGTACTTCAATTTATGAATTTTGGGGGGCACAATTCTGTCTATAACAATGTGTAAGGTATGATTTTTATGATTTCATGCTTTTACCAATGTTTTTTGACAAGGCAGACTGTTAGCTACCTACTGAGGGGCATGATTAATAGAGTGGGCCCTGCAGCCAGAACGTTAGCTCTGCCACTTAGTAATTATATACCTTGGAAAAGTTAGATAGTCTCCTTGTGCCTAGGTTTCCCTATCTGTAACATGAGGATAATAGCAGTACCTGCCTTGTCAGGTTATTGGTAAGAGTCAAATGAGCAAATACATGTAAAACATTTAGAATGATGTCTGGCATATAGTCAACAATCAATGCTGAATATAATCATGTGTCTTAAATAGGATAACCACAAGCATTTTGAAAGATTCTCTCACAGTGTGGTAGGGTTCCCTGGGGAGCACAAACTGAGATTCACAATCCAGTGGTTTGTGGAGATGACGGACCTGTGATCTCTGCGAGAATCTGTTTGCATGAACTGATATGGGTATCGTTGTTCCTCAGTCTGAGTGGAGGATTGGCTGCAGAAGCCCCCAAGATGGCTCACAGCCCTTATATAAAATGATGTAGTGTTTATATATAACCTATGCACATTCTCCTATATACTTTAAATCATTCCAGATTATTTATAACATCTAATATAATATAAATGCTATATAAATAGTTACCATAGTGTATTGTTTTTTACTTGTATTATTTTTTTATTGTTGTAGTGTTATTCTATATTTATTTCCCATGTATTTTTGAACTGTGGTTGTTTGAATCTGCAGATGTGGAACTCACAGATGTGGATGGCCAACTGCATAGGCTCTTGCTTAGAAGGCAGAGGAGTTGTACACAAAAGCAAAAATCAGCATAAACAACAATGGCCAGGACAATGGCATGATGTCTTCCTTTCCACCTGATCTCATGAACCAGTTTTTTAAGCCTTTTTATAGAGAGATATTATAGACAGAAGCTATAAGATCTGTTTCCCAGAAAGATTTGTGGGGACTCAGGGCACAAGCAGAGCTGCGGTGGGCCTCAGTGACAACATGCAGCCCAGAACAGGAAAGAAGAACTCTTTCTGTGCCTCATCTCATAAGGTAGGTCTAGCAGTCTGAGCACAACCTGTCCACCAGCATTGACTGCTTTACCTGGTAGGGCAGGGCACTGTCAGAACAGGCAAATGCAGAGTGCTTGACAAGCAGGCCGTCAAAGAGATGTATAAGCATACTCCTTCTTCACACGTGTAAGCGCCTCTCTTGGGGTCTTGTAGAGACAATTGGGAGAAATCGTGAGGGTATAGGTACCCAGGAGTGGGAAGAGACAAGTTCTTGAAAAATTTAGTTTTTAAGCATTGGTTATTTTTTTGTACCTGCTGTCATTTGGGTTACAATAAGAAACTTTTCTCTGTAAGGCACCTAGTTGTCCTTTTGATAACTTTTTCATCACGTATGATGGAGAAATATGACCTCATAATTTTGACAAATATTGACTCAAGAATTTTCTTAGAAAACTCTGTGTGTGTGTGTGTGTGTGTGTGTGTGTGTGTGTGTGTGTGTGAAGGATTTATAGTGGAGACTGTGCTGTGTAGCCCAACCTTTGCCACCCTACCTCCCCTTTCCGGTGGGAAGGAAAATTCTTTCCCTAGCTCCTGGGAGTTCTGCTAGATGAAAACCTTTGTCTGTCAGGCTTCTCTTGGAGTTCCCTCCCTGATATCACATCACTTTTCCAGGGCAGCCTTTGTCCAAGGACTGGAGGTTATAAAGGCTCTGCCCCTGACCCCAGCTTAGACAACTCAGAAGGAACTTTCCAATTTCAGAGCTCTGAGTTTAGATGAGTCCTTCGTTGTGTCAGCACTGCAGTCTAACCACAAATAAGCCAATTGTCCATAATAACAGGATGAATAAATAAACTGTCCTTTTTGCATGTAATGGAGTAGTTAATAACAATGACAATACTCGAACTACAGTTATATGCATCACCATGGATGAATCACACTCAATGTACTCTTGACTGAAAGAAGACACAAAAGGCTATGTATTGACCAAGGATATAAATTTCAAAAACAGGCCAATTATACTTTGTCTTCTGAGGGAGATGGAGCTGCTTGCAGGTCAGTGAGAAATTTGTAGCATGAATAAAAATTTTGTCATTTTATAAAAACTGAGAAGATCTTGGAATTGGAGGCTCAGATGCAATTTTGCATATGTACTGCTATCCTGAGAATTCATTATGAATTTAGCCATCACATGCAGGAAATAGATACTAGAATATCACAAGAACCAATGATGGTGGCTAAAATTAATAATTCTGCCCATCAATAGATATCATTAAGAGAATAAAAAGATAAGCCACAGAGTAGAAAAAGCTATTTGTAACACATATATCTGTCATAGGACTAATATTCAGAATCTATAAAGAACACCTACAAATTAATAAGAAAATGACAGACAACCTAATTAAAAATGAGTAAAAGACTTGAACAGGCACATTGAAAAAGAAGAGACTCAAATGCCAATAGACATATCGAAAGTTGTTCAAAATTAATAGTTCTCCAGGGAAATCTAAATAAAACTTTGACATAAGCCTATAACATCCAGGCACCAGGAAGTGTTGGCAAGGATATTGAGTTGGTGGAAGTGTAAATTGGTACAATACATTTAGAAAACTTATACTAGTATCAAAGATGAGCATATGTATTCCCCATGATGTAGCAATAGTACTCCTAATTATATATTAACAGAAGTATATACATTTAATGACTAAAGAATGTGTACAGGAATGCTTACAGTGGAACTATTCAGGATAAACCAAGCTGAAAATAAGTCAAATGTTCAACAATAATAAAATGGATAAATAAAGTGTACTGTATGTGTATAATGAAGTACTAAATAGCAATGACAATAATCAAACTACAGTTACATGTATCAACATGGATGAATCTCACTCAACAAAATGTTGAGGGAAAGAAACAAGACACAAAAGGTATGTAAAGAATAGGTTTAATTTCAAAAACAAAGCAAAATTATCTATGGTGTTATAAATCACCTTTTACCCTTCGTTGGGGGAGGGTGCAGTATAGCACCTAGAGAGAAGCACCAGGGCCCTTCTCTGAGCGTGGTGATGAGTTCTTGTTTTTGATCTATCTCCCCATTACATGGGTGTGTTTACTTTGAGAATATTTAAGTTGTATGATGTATACTTCAAAAAAGGAAGGGAAAACATACTTTAAAGGGAGTTTGGTCACATTATGGCAAAAATACTTCTTATTCTTGCTGTTCAGTGAGGGAATAAGAAAAGAATTTGGAAATAGTTAATTTGCATTGAATTCCTTAAAGGGGATTTTTAATAATTTGGAGACTACTACATGGAAATTTGAGATTTCTTAAAATCGAACTTTAAGGGTTATAACTCTTTTTCAATCTTTCTATAATTAGTATTCAATCATGACTTCTAATTCTTGAGGTTGTTAGGCTTGAATACTTTTCTTAAATGAAACATTCTTTTCATTAATTTTGACTAATGAAGAAAACTGTGGCTATTTGCATGCTGCCTATTGCAGCCTGTGATTTAGAGCGCTGGAGAATACCAGGATGGTTGTTTGATAAATGGAATAGTAATTTAACACTACACCTGCCTCATGGTGCACGGACCCACAGGGAAAAGATGCAGGTCATGGGTAGACATTAAACTTTCTTAAAAACTAACAAAGTTGTAAAGTCTGAATAGAAACCTTTGAAAACTATTGTGAGAATAAAGGGAGTCAGAGTGAGAAGCCTCTGGAATCAACCCCCAAAGAGGGAATGCTGAAGACCAAAGTAATCCATTCCTGGGAGAATCATTCAGATAACAGTAAATCCATAACAGATAATGTTCTCCTCTTTTTTACTTTGAACATGTGTCTGTCAGCTGACAAATTGCTGCTTATAGCACAGTTAAAGGTGGAATAATTTAGTTTGAGCCAGAGTTCTATCCAAGAAGTCCAGAAGCAAAGTAACAGACAGTGCAAGAACCCTATACTACAGCTAAACCACATCTCCAAAGCTAAGAGTGAGTTCCCAGAGGAATTCAAGACAGAATTTCCTAATTGTTTTATATGTTAGAAACTAACATAGCCAAATGCCATCTTTTCAGACACAAATTACAATGATGCACCTGTTCTCAACCATAGTCTTCTATCAGTTTGGCATGATTTTTATTTTTGCAACAAGAAATTTTAAGAACAGTGGAAATATCTTAATATTTTGTGAAGCAATGTATACTTTCTCTAGAAATTTTGCCATTTAGTGGCCACAAATTCCCTCAGGGAATGAGACAAAAATAAGACTGCTCTATTTACCTTTACACTTTCTTCAGCAGACATGGAATCAGTGTGAAATTTCAAAGGGTACAATGCCCCTTTATACCTGTTTTCTTAATGCCCTTCATGTGACCTGTGTCTTCCAGCAGCTTCAAGGTGGTGAAATATATTTCTTTCTGGAACCATCCTGATAACTACTGTTGTCAGGCATCACTAACAAAATTACCCTATCTTCTTTCTTACTATATTTCCATTCCAGGGGTTACAGGATAGCCTACAGACTCACCTGGCTCATAGGATCTTGGGAAATTTGATTGCCTTAAAAATGGAGGTGGTACCCAGGAAGTGAGCAGTGCACCTAGCCTGGCTGAAAGGAGAACACTTGGACAAAGTGTTCTCCAAGACAGGAGAGTATGAATCTGGGGCTGCCAGCAGATATCTGGGGAGAATGTGCTTTCTGAGTGCAGCCAAGTGGAGAAAATGATCAGGCAGACACAGAAGGAATCTTGTGGCTTTGAGTCTCTGGCTAAAGGCTCTTAGGCTCTGATTCTTATATCTCTTCTTTCAGCTCTGTGAATTGCTTAAGTACGCTCCAGAGCTTCGTGAATGAAGGAATTCCCTTTTGACACAAGCCAGTTAGAAATGATTTCTGTCACTAGCAACTAAAGAAGTCCTGGTGAATAAGAGGACATTATCAAGAGTAATAGGAAGCTCCAAAACTGTCAGTTGCGCCTAATTTGGAATTACATTAGTCCCCCCTTATCTGTGGAGGTAGTACTCCAAGACTCCCAGTGAATGCCTGAAATCCTGGATAGTACCAAGCTCGGTATCGTTGTCCCTTTGTATTTGAGGAGGATTGGTTTCAGGATCCCTGAGAATAACAAAATCTGCAGATACTCAAGTCTCTTATATAAAATAATATAGTATTTGTGTAAAAACTCTGCACATCCTTTTGTATACTTTAAATCATCTCTGGATTACCTATAATGTCTAATACAATGTAAATAGTTGTTATAGTGTAGATTTAAAATTTTTATTCTTTTTTATTATTCTATTTTTTAAAAAAATGTTTTTAATCTGCTGTTTAAATGAAGGATGCTGAATCTTTGTATATGGGGGGCCAACTGTATATACTGTTTTTTGATCTGCTGAAATGGCTACTAAGTGACAAATGGGCAGGTAACCTAAATGGTGTGAATACTCTGGACAAGAGGATAATTCACATCCTAGACAATCTGAAGTGGAACAACATGAGATTTCACCATGCTACTCAGAATGGCATGTGATTTAAAACTTATGATTTATTTCTGGAATTTTCCATCTAATATTTTTGGACCACAGTTGACCATGGGTAACTGAAACCACAGAAAGAGGGGACCACAGTGGATAAGCGGGCACTACTGTGTGCCTGAAAAGGAAGCCTGCTGAAGAAGAGGACATGTGTCCCATATCACTAACCATTGATCTTGTTTGTCTTGTTACTGACCTTCTCTTCCAACTGCAATTTCTTGGTGGATTTGGATCTGAGGGTGAGAAGAAGGAGCTAATCATCCCATCTGGAGCTGTTCTTGACACATGGTCCCCTAAAAACACTTTGTATGTTCTTATTTTCTATGGCATCCATGGACTTCCTTTCTGATCATTCATCAAAGTAAGGGGCCATCTGCTCTGGGCTCAGTCTGCTCCATGAATGAAATTCAGGCATATGTTACGTGGCTCCATTCCAGCTTCCCCTTCTTCACAGCTGCTGCGTCCCTTTGAACAGCCCATGGGGCATAACTGCTGTCTCACCTTACTGCAAGGTGCATGACCCCTTTGCTTCCAGTCCTATTTCGCTTTGAAAAATACCTGCACCCCATGCTGTTCAGGTGTTATTTTAGTGTATGGTATTACTCACCATACACTACACCACTAATTGTTTAGACTTCTTTGGCAATAACCCATTTTACCAATGAAAGGTTTTAATGGAAATTCAACATTTCAACCAATTCTTCTATTACAGGAAGAATAACAACTTTCAATTTATATATCCCATTCCCTTTGAAGTGTATTATTGACATTTGCTAACCAATCTCCTTGATATCTTTGGAATCTTCACCTCACAGGGAAGGGCTGGCAGCTAGAAACAACCTTGAAACTACAGAGTCTAAAATGAATGAAAATAGTCCCAGTGAATGGGAATAAAGTAACAGAACTAAAAAGAAAGTTTCAAAAGGCCTTATTTATAAAAACCGCATGCATGTGTGTGTGTAAATATGTACTTGACAAATGCTCTTCTCTCTCAAACCAGAAAACCAGGGATAGACCTGTGGGCATGACTAGGAGGAAGAGATTTTTCAGTTATATGTTTGTATAGAAAAAAAGTCACTATTCCAAGATTTTCTGTATTCTAGATAATATAAAGTTGGACAAATATTTGACTTCTCTGATTCTCACTTTGCTAATCTATAGATTGGTAATAATATCTACATGAAAGAGTTTTTATGAAAAAACTAAATATTGACTATAGTGCCTACTTATTATGTACTAGGCATTCAATAATATCACAGTGCCTTGCATACTATAGGTGCTCATTAAGTATTCCTTAATTTAACGAATGAATGAAAATACTATATAGAAAGATTACGGTCTGCCAGGCACACAGTTGGTATAATTTGGTGCCTTTATGCTCCTAAAAATGATACACTCCCACCATAATTTCTATGGTGATTGATTTATAACTCTGAGCTTAGCTTGATCTGAAAAATTTATAAAACATAAAATCTGGGCTATGGAAATGGTTTTAGTTAAATGGTTTTAGTTAGCTGAGTGGCACTAGTAACATCCCTAAGATCTTTATGATCTGGGCATCATTACTTTCTAGAATTTTAAACAATAGATAATGTTTCTGAGAGAAATTAGAGAACAGAAAGCAAAGATTTAATTAAGGATCAATTTCATCAGTGAAAAAGGCACATAAACAGAATTGAATGGAAGATGATTTTTAGAGCTTTATTGAAGTATAATTAACACATAATAAACTTCACATATTTAAGATGCACAATTTGATAGGTTTTGACAAATGCATATGTGTATGAAACCATCAACAGAATCAAGAGTGAGCATGTCAATCACTCACAAGCATCCTATTGCCCTTGTAGCCTCTCCTCCTTCCCATTCTCCTTTCCCCTTGCAACCACTGATCATTTTCTATTACTATGGATTAGTTTAGATTTTCTAGAATTTTATATAAATATCATCACATAACACATGCTCTTCCTAATGTTTGGCTATTTTCATTCAGTATAATTATTCTGAGATACGTCCCTATTGCTGCATTTATGCAGAATCCATTGCATTTTTATTTCTGAGTAACAGTCCATTGTATGGCTATAACACAAGTTGTTTGTCCTTTCACCTGTTGATGAACTTTTGGGTTGTTTCCTGGTCTTGGCTATTACAAATAAAGTTACTATGAATATTTGTGTATAAGTCTGTATGTGAATATATTATACTTTAACTTCTATGGAGGAGTAGAATGCCTGGATAATGTGGTAGGTATGCATTTAACTTTTCAAGAAACTGCCAAACTGCCTTCTAAAATGGTTGTACCATCTTGCATTTCCACCAGCAGTTCCAGTTCCTCCACATCCTCACCAATCCTTGGTATAGTCAGTCATTTTAATGTTACCCATTCTAACAAGTGTGCAGTGATATGTTTTTAATTTGCATTTCCTTAATGGCTAATGATATTTAAGCATTTCTTCATGCTCTTATTTGCCTTATAGATATCTTTGATCAAGTATCTGTACAGATCTTTCCTAATTGTTTAAATTAGGTTGTTTTCTTATTGCTGAGTTTTAACTGTTCTTTATAGATTCTCGATACAAGTTCTTTATGAGCTTTGTGATTTGCAATTGATTGCATATGATTTGAAATTTATTTGAAAATATTTTCTCCCAGTCTGTGGCTTGTTTTATCATGTTCTATTTTTTTTTATTTCAAAATATTATAGGGGTACAAATGTTTTGGTTACATGTATCAATTTTATTATGCTTCATTCAGGGTTATAAGTGTGCCCATCACCAAGATAGTGTTCATTGTACCCAATAGGTAGGTTTTCACCCATTTCCTCCTCCTCACTCCCCCATTTGATTTCCACTGAGTTTTACTTCCCTCTGTGCACATGTGTGCTCATCGGTTAATTCCAGTTTAATAGTGAATGGTGTTTGTTTCTCCATTCATTAGAGCGTTCACTTAGGATAATGGTCTCCAGTTCCATCCAAATTGTTGGAAAGGGCTTTAATTAATCCTTCTTCATGGCTGAATATTATTCCATAAACTACATTTACCACATTTCATTAGTCTACTCTTGAATTGATGGGCACTTGGGTTGATTCCACATCTTTGTAATTGTGAATTATGCTGCAATAAACATTCATGTGTAGGTGTCTTTTTGACAAAATGACTTCTTTTCCTTTGGGGAAATACCTAGTAGAGGGATTGCTGGATCAAATGGTATGTCTACATTTAGTTCTTTGAAGAATCTCCGTATTGTTTTCCATAGAGGTTGTACTAATTTGCAGTCCCACCAACAGTGTATAAGAGCTCCTTTCTGTCTGCATCCACATGCAAATCTATTGTTTCTGGACTTTTTAATAAAAATCATTCTAACTGGGGTAAGGTGATATCTCATAGTGGTTTTAATTTGCATTTCCCTGATAATTAGTGACTTTGAGCATTTTTTCATATGTTTATTAGCAATTTGTCTATCTTCTTCTGAAGAGAAGCTTCTGTTCATTTCTGTTGCCTACATTTTAACAATTTTTTTTCCATGCTGATTTGGTTGAGTTTTTTGTAGATTTTTGTTATTAGCCATTTATTGGTTAGATAGTTTGGGAATATTTTCTCCCATTCTGTAGGTTGTCTATTTGCTCTATTGATTATTTCTTTAGCTGTGCAGAAGATTTTTAATGTAATTAAGTCCCATTTATTGTAATTAAGTCCCATTTTTGTTGTTGCTGTGATTGCCACTGGGGTCTTAGTCATAAATTCCTTGCCTAGGCCAATATCTAAAAGAGCTTTTCTAACATTTTCTTCTAGAATTCCTATGGTTTCATGCCTTACATTTAAGTCTTTTATCTATCTTGGATTAATTTTTGTGAATGGTAAGAGCTATGGATTCTGATTCAACGTTCTGTATGTTGCTATCCAATTTTCCTAGCACCATTTATTGAATAGGGCATCTTTTTTCCAGTGTATATTATTGTCTGCTTTGTCAAAGATCACTTGGCTGTATGTGAATGGTTTTATATCTGGGTTCTCTGTTCTGTTCCATTGGTCTGTGTCTCTATTTTTGTGCCAATACCATGCTGTTTTAGTTATTATAGCTTTGTAGTATATTTTCAAGTCTGATAATGTGATGCCTCCAGATTTGTTCTTTTCTCTTAAGACTGCTTTTGTTATTCAGGCTCTTTTCTGGTTCCAAATGAAGCATAGAATTATCTTTTCTAGATCTGTGAAATACGATGTTGGTATTTTGATGGGGATTGTATTGAATTAGTAAATCACTTTGCATAGTATGGATATTTTAACAATGTTGATTCTCTCTATCCATGAGCATGATACATTTTTCCATTTGTTTGTGTGATGACAATTTCTTTCTTCAGTGTATCATAGTTCTCATTGTGGGATCTTTCACCTCTTTGGTCAACTATATTCCTAGGTATTTTATTTTCTTTATAGGTATTTGAATGGTATTGAGTATTTGATTTGGCTGTCAGCTTGACTATTATTGGTATATAGGAATGCTATTGATTTTCATACATTAATTTTGTAACCCGAGACTTTGCTGAATTTATATACCAATTCCAGGAGTCTCTTGGTGGAGTCTTAGGTGTTTTCTATGTATAAGATCATATCATCAGCAAAAAATGATAGTTTGACCTACTTTTTCCTGAATTAGATATCCTTAATTTCTTTTTCTTGCCTGATTGCTCTGGCTAGGACTTCCAGCACTATTTTGAATAGAAGTGGTGAAAGTGGGCATACTTGTGTTGTTCCAGTCTTAGTGGGAATGCTTTAAACTTTTCCCCATTCAGTTTGATTTTAGCTGTGGGTGTTTTATATATGGCTTTTATAATCTGGAGATATGTTACTTCTATGCCTAGTTTGTTGAGGGTTTTTATCATGAAAGGGTGATATATTTTGTTGAATGCTTTTTCTGAATCTATGGAGATGATCATATGGTCTTGTTTTTGTTTCTGTTTATGTGGTGAATCACATTTATGGATTCACATATGTTGAACAATCCTTGCATCTCTGAATGAAGCTGACTCAGTCGTGGTGGATTATTTTTTTGATGTGCTGTTGAATTTGGTTTGCTAGTATTTTGGTGAGGATTTTTATGTCTATATTCATAAGGGATATTGGGCTACAGTTTTCTTCTTTTGTTGTGTTATTTCCTGGCTTTGGTATCAAGGATGATACTGTCTTTGTGGAATGAGTTGGGAGGATTCCCTTCTTCTTGATGTTATGAATACCATCTCTTCTTTGTAGGTCTGGTAAAATGTGGCTATGAATCCATGTCGTTCAGGGCTTTTTTTGTTGGAAGATTTTTTATGACTGCTTTAATGTCATTGTTCATTATTGGTCTGGTCAGGAGTTCTATTTCCTCCTGCCTGAGTCTTGGGAGGTTGTGTGTTCCAGGAATTTGTCCATTTCCTCTACCTTTTTGAGTTTTTATATGTAAAAATTTTCACAGTATTCACAGATGATAATTAGTATTTCTGTGGTATCAGATGTAATATCCCCTTTTTAGGTTCTGATTGAGTTTATTTGGGTCCTTTTTCTTCTATTCCTGATTAATCTAGCAAGAGGCCTATGAACTTTTTTTTTTTTTTTTTTTTATCTTTTCAAAGAAGCAACTTTTTGTTTCATTGATCCTTTGGATTCCTTTTTTGTTTTCCATTTCATTTAGTTCTGGTGTGGCCTTAGTTATTTCTTTTCCTCTGTTGGCTTAGGGTTTGATTTGCTCATCCTTCTCTAGTTTCTTGAGACATGTTATTATATTGTTCATTTGTGATCTTTCTGTCTTTTAGATGTAGGCATTTAAGTCTAATGAATTTTCCTCTTAGGTTCGTCTTTCCTGAATCCCATAGATTTTGGTAGTTTGTGTCTCCTTTGTCATTCAGTTCAAGGAAACTTGATTTGCATCTTAATTTCCTTATGGACCCAGTAGTTGTTCAGCAGCAGGTTCTTTAATTTCCATGGCTTTGTGTCAAACTGAGAGTTTCTCTTGGAGTTGATTTCTAGTTGTATTCTGCTATGGTCTGAGAAGACACATGGTATGATTTCTATTGTTTTGAATTTATTGAGACATGTTTTGTGGCCTAAGATATGATCAATCTTGGAGAATGCTCCATGTGCTGATGAGAAGATTTCAGTAGTGTTTGGGTTAAACCATGTTGTCTGTGAATAAATAGTTTTATTTCTTTCTTTCCAATCTGTATAACTTTTCTTACCATATTTCACTGATTAGACAGATTCCCCAGAACTCTACCTGGATTTCCTCTTAATGTACTATGTACTGGCAACTCTCACAAAGCAGAAATCTGAGGTAATCATAGGACTTACCTTGTTCATTCTCTGTTTCACAGGGATGATTGTCCTCTGTTGCTTAATATGCAGTGTCTTAAAAATCATTGTTTCATCTTTGCCTGGTTATTTTTGTTGTTCCAAAGGAGACAGTAAATATTGTCCTCATTATTTCACATAGGTAGGAAGTATAAGATGTCTTGAGACAGATGATATTTAAAAGTAATATAGCAGATGCTGAGAGTTTGAACAGTCCATACTGACCCTAAACGTTTTTTTTCCATTTTTGCATATACACTAGGTTTGGCATCATCCCTTAAACACAGGCTTACTGGAGCAATGGAACAAGTGATTCTTATTCACCACCCTCATCCCCTGCAAAACATTTAATAAGAAAGAAAATTTGTTAAAGAGATGCTGGGAAGAATTAAATAAACCCCCTTCCTCTTGCCCCTCCAAAAAAAGTCAGGCCACTATTTCCTTAGTTTTTGCAGTTTCTGCAGAATCACAGAATATCCATGACTTGGGAGTATAGAGTTGACCTGTATTTATATTATTATAGTAGGAGTATCCATCACTGTCATTTTTAGGGACAGACAGCAGGAATTCAACATGTTGTCTTTTTTGCTTTGTATCCAGACTTGTGGGTCCTCACTGTATTTAAAAGAGTTTGTTTAAACCTCTCTGGTTGTCTCCTTGTAGGTGGTAAGCAGTCCTGACTGCAGCCTAGCCAACTCAAGTGTTTCTCACGGTAAGCAGGGGCTTTCAAAGCTATGTCACCATCCCAATTCACCTCCCAGCATAAGTGACTTCTAGAGGGGATCTCATAAACCTACTGTGTGTTCTGTTTCTCTTGGGTCCCTAGAGTGACTTATTGTTTCTTTGGAAAAGCTTTGGTGAAGAGGTCTGCCACCCTTACACATATATCTTAGGGAGTTGATTTCTCACTTGGAAGGCAATTAACCAAGGGATCTCACTATACCAATTGGCCTTTAGGTAAGCTATTCCTGTGGAAAAACTTTTCTAATGTTTGCTATGGCCAAAGCTTTTCATTTACATTTGATATTCTTGTAATCTTGTGCCAAAAAAAAAAAAAATAGTATCTTTTAAGTTCTCTGCCTTCCCAGATGGCAAAGTCATTAGCAAAGCTCCTGAGACTAACTTGGTCATTTTGAGCAATAGCAATTTTTAACCACATCCTTTCATTTAGGGCTATAGAGAGGATCTTGATACTTTCTTTAGGCCTGGGATGCTCTTTCCTTTGATCATTTCTCTCAGCTTGGGTTAGTACACTATGCTTTCTTCCATTCCTCTGCCACCAACTCAAAGATTGGCTTAGTATCCATGACAGGGGTGTAGGATAAAAATGGCACAGTCCAGTCAAGGGGAACTGAATTGAAGGGGACTGGGAGAACCTGATTAGGATACTAAGTCATAAAATATTATCTACTTACAAAGATGTAATTTGTACAAAAAATGAGCACTAAGGTCCTTGCCATCTAAACAAGTTTGTGATGACCTATTAGGGAGTACAAGAATAAGTGAGGGATAAAGAAAAAGGGTTATTGTCTCAAAGTGTACTGTGGAAGAGAATCACATGACCCCATGAGGAGGTAGTGAAAAAAGGCAAGAGATTTTCCATTTGGAGGTAACCTGGCAAGTTTTATCAATTACCTCCATATTTCCTATACTCTAAAATATGAAGAATGATTTTTAGTCCATTTCTACAGTGCTTTTTCCCTTAAAATTATCCTCAGCCAAATTACTGCATTGCTAAAACCAACTGGTGTTTATAGTACATTGGCAAGAAAGTCACATATATTTATCTTCATTTTTAATTGAATTTTCATTCATTCTTTTTACAGTACTAGTTGAAAACATGGATTAGTTAGTTTCCTGTTGCCATTGTAACAAATTATCAGAAACACAACACAGATTTATTATCTTATGGTTCTGGAGGCCAGAAGTTTGACACAAGTTTTAATTTGCTTAAAGTTAAGGTGCCAGCAGGATTAGTTCTTTCTGGAGGCTCTAGGGGAGATTTGATTCCTTGCCTTTTCCATCTTCTGGATGCCATCTACATCCTTGGGTTGTTGGCTACTTTGCTATGTCTTCAAAGCCAGCAGCATAGTACTTCAAATCTCTTTCTCTCTGCCCTTCTTCATCTGTCATCACATCACCTTCTGTCCTTCTCATCTCCTGCCTCCTTCTTACAAGGATGCCTGTGATTACATTGGGGCCCACTTGGATAATCCAGCTTAATTTCTTTATCACAAGATATTTAATTTAACCACACCTGCAAAGTTTCTTTTGCCATATAAGGGTAATATTCACAGGTACCAGGGATTAGAACATGGGCCATGACTGATCCTACTATACATGGCATTTTGAGAAATGGCAGATGTACCCAGCAGTATACTGGCTCCAGATATATCTTTCTGTATCACTCTAGCTTTTTCCCACATGACTTCATTCTTTGATCTTATCTTAAATGCCTCACAGAATCAACTCCAATCCCTCTCTAAAAGTAGTGTTTGCAATACTATTTGTTGCTTGACCTTGTTTACTACTTACTTCTTTTGCATGTGGTTTTGCTCCTTATTAAAAACACTTTTCTCCCCTGTGATTCTCATTTTTTTTTAAAGTAATGAACATCTTTTAGGGTCTAGATACTAAATTAGGTAGTATAATAGGTATGCAAAAATATATAAAACATGTTCCTTATCTTCAAGAGGCAGAAGGAGAAGTCATCTTAGGAAACTTCATTGTGCATATGTGAAAATTGAGGCCCAGAGGGGAGTTAGGTGGCTTACCCAAGGGTTTTCATCAAGCAGATAGTAAACTTGGATCTAAATTACTCATTTGATAAATCTAACTATTCAGAATATTGTTCAGTGAAAGGTAATAAGCATCTCAACTCTGGATTCATGCTTCAGAGGCTGCCTTCTGATTAGAATTCTGAACGTTTGTACTAAGACTTTGTGAATCTGATTCTAGCTTCTCAGAGTTCTATTTACTCTCACACACAATTCTAATAATGCATTTTCTCATTCCATGTCCCACTGGGAGCAGCAGGTAAGGCTTAGTATGTGGAGGGGGTTTGGGTGGGAGGTGGGTATGGAGAAGAGGGGTTAACTAGGGATTGCAATGGCAGAAGAGGAACACACCTGAAAGCTTAACAGCAAGTGAGACAGAAAATGCTGTTGAAGACAACCAGACAAAACCAAGGATAGAATCTGGTGCCATTCCATATAAAGGAAGAACTCTGTATGTCTTAACAGTTTTAACAAGTAATACCTCACCTACTTACAAAAGAAAATTGAAATACAACTCTGTCAACACCCTATTCCCTAGAGTACAGGAATTTGATACTCAGTGATCCTACCACTTTTTCACTCTCCCTAATCCCCCTCCTATCTTTACTTCCCTTTCTCACCAGCTTCTTTTCCAAGGTCACATGTTAATCATTCCCCTGGAAAACATCCTCAACTACATTGTCCATCAATTATTTTGCCCTCTTTACCAGATTTGACTTAGAAAATTAAACATAACTGACTACTCCTTGCCTGCCCCCAGATAGCTGACTATGGCTGGAAGAAATCACACAACCACACTGATTGGTTTCATTTCATATTTATATTCTTGTTCATTGACTTGCTTCCTGATTCACTGCAAAAACAGATGCAGTCTGATGTGAATCCCCCAAATCTTGCAATTTTGCCATTTTTATACAACCTGACAATTGTGCTATAAATTCTCATATTAGTTTGGATCTACTGTTTTTTCTGGCTGCTCCTTCACAGTCTTTGTTTATTTCTCCTCATTTTCCCAATCTTTAATTATCGTAGTGCCCCAAAAGCTTGGTCTTTGTATCTCTTCTCCTTTCTAGCTCCTTTCAAACTTTAGATAATGCAATGCAATAGTCTTTTAAATTCTATTTATATGCTAATGACACACAAATTAATACCTCTAATCTAAACTTTTCCCCTGAGTTCTAGACTAATATTTGCAAACTCCTATTTGTACTGTTATGTGGACATCTAATAGACACTTCAGACTTAATATGTCTAAAATGAGATCTTGGTATTTACCTTTCCCTACCAAACCTATTCTTCCCGGTCCTTTCCATTTTCGTGAATGCAAATTCCATTCTTTGGATTGCTCAAGCCAAAATCCCACATCTTAATTATCAGCAAATGCTTTGCCTTTATCTTCAAAATATATCCAGAATATGACAACTTCTCACTATGTCTATTGCTATTACTCTTATCCAAGGCACTATTATTTCTCTATCTGGAGTTTTGTGTCAACTATCTAGCTTGTCTCCCTCTGTCCATCTTGTTTCTCTTAGTGTATTCTCAGTTCAAGAGTCAGAGCATCTTTGTTAAAACATTAGTCGGATCATATTACTCCTCTGCCGAAAATCCTACGATGAACCTCCATGTTATTCAGAATAAAAATTCAAATCCTTTCAATGACTTCTGTAGAATATGGATCTTTATTATCTTTGTGAATTTATCCTATACTATTATTACTTCCCCACTTTTTCTAGCACATGAATCTCTTATGCTCCTCAAACATGTCAGGCTTGCTTCTACCTCAGGGCCTTTGTACTTGCTGTAACCTCTGTCAGAATTCTGTTCCACCATTTTTTATGGCTTACTTCTTCACTCCCTTAAGCTTTACACAAATAAACTTCTCAATGAAAGTCTTAAGACAGACTTCCTTGGCTGTCCTAGCTAAAATTGTAACCCTTCTTCCACCCCAGCAATTCTTATCTCCATATTCTCTTTTATTTTTCTCCTTTGGATTTATCATTGTCCAACCTACCATATATTTTACTTATTTATCTCATTTATTTTCAGTTACTCTCAGTAGAATGCAAATGCCTTGAGAACAGCGATTTTTATCTGTTTCTTACGGTTTTGTTCTCTGCTTTCTTTCCAGCTTCTAGAAAAGTACCTGGTACATATTAAGTGCTCCATAAATGTAAATATAAATAGCAGTGACCCCTCACTTAAAAAAAAAAAAGATTCAAGCATGTCTTACATACTCCTACCTGAGGCCCAGAAGCATTTGATATATTTTAGAAAGATTTTGATCTTTCAAAATGGTTAAAATCACCTTTTGAGAAGTTGAAAGACTGAACTTTTAACTATCTGAAGTATTCATAGACTTCAAACATTATTGGGACTATGAGGGGCATGGTCACTGGCACAGAGATGCAGTATCAGAAAGCTCTGAGATGGGAGTAGAGAGTTTTTATGTCTGCTCCATGCCCTTAGGAAATGTCACTTGGTTCCTTAAACCTAAGTTTCCACATCTGTAAAATGAAAACATTAGACTACTAGGCTTCTAAAATCCTTTTCTGTGTCACGAGAAGCCAATGTGTCTATGAAGTAAATGATGTCCTTAGTGCAGTGGTTCTCCTAGGTGGTCCCTGGTATAGCAGCATCACCTAGAAGCCTATTAGAACTGCAAATTCTCAGGCCCCAGTCCAGATCTGCTGAGTTAGAAACTCTGAAGGAGGGTACCAGCAATCTGTGTATTAACAAGCCCACCCAGGCAATCGTGATGCATGCTAAAGTTTGAGAACCACTGCTCTGGTCTATCACAGGCATCTCACAGCAGGGTCATGACTCCAACCAAGCACCTTAGTTATCCTTTGATGACCCTAGCTACAGGGGGTGAAAGTGACCCATGTCAAGGCATAGGACTATTTCTATTCATGACTCTTAACGCTGAAATTTTACTTGAAGAGTTTTTCAAAATAGTGTTCAGACTTTTTTAAGTTTTGAAAAATAGAGTCAATTTTGTAAGCACATAAGCTGATAAGGAGAGTTTGTACTTATAAGGATGATATAAAGAGCTTTAAAATAAGACCTGTGAGAAAAGAAGAAAGAGAGTAGATTTTTCAAACCTATAAAAATGTCCAAAAAAGATTTAAGAGCATACAAACTTTATGTTTTGAGACCAAACACCCAAGCTATTTTCTATCTTCGCACAGGATGAAACAGAGGAACAACCTTAAACTGTGATAGAAAAGATGTAAAATAGCTATAAAGAAGAATCTTACAAGTACAAAAATGTAGCAGAATCTGTGTGTTAATATCTAAGCCATCCCAGAAAAAACATGGATTATTTTAAATCTGGCTTGAAGACAAGAAAATTATTCCTACAAATCTCAGGAGATATTTTTCCATAGTGTAGTAAGTCATCTAGATTAGTTATTGTCAAACTTGTCTGAGCACCACAATTACCTGGAGTATTTTTTAAAAAATATTAATTCTTGGGCACCACTTCCAGAAAGAATCTGTGCTCTTTAAAAGCACCTTATGTTATTATAATTTGAATTGAGATATAAGAAACACTGTCCTGAAGATAATTATCTGAAATTTTAAATGGGTGCTTATTTTATAACTAAGTTATTGGAATACAAATGAATATCAATAAGCACTAGTATCTTAGCTCTGAATTTTAGAATTTATAACACTGTCTGTAAAAAAAATTAGTACTTGAAGTATAATACCACTTTCTAAAATTGTCTTATTTTAGGCTATGTGCCCTCCAAAAGCAGAGTGTGTAATATGAACTTGCGCAAAAAATTTTATTTTGGAGGTAATCCTAGGAAGTCGTGGTGAGAACTAAGGAGACTAAAACAAAAAAGGTGAAAAAGCCAAAACAACAGTACGTTACCAAACTGATCACTCTGTGGGTAAACGGGGCTTGGTCTCACCAGGGTCTTTTGAGAAGCACATAGAATGCCCCTGAGAATTGTCCACCCAAGGGCCAACTAGAGAATTGTTTATACATGGTCTCTCTCTCTCATTCTCTCTTTTTAAATTTCACAGTGGATAACAGACTTAAACCTGAGGCATGAAACTGTAAGAATTCTAGAAGAAGAGGTTAGAAAAACTCTTATAGATATATTGGCCTAGGCAAAGAATTTATGAAGAAGACCCCAAAAGCAATCACAGCAATGACAAAATAAATAAATGGGGCGGGCCTGATTAAATTAAAAGGCTTCTGCACAGCCAAGGAAACAATTAATAGAGCGAATAGACAACCTACAGAATGGGAGAAAATATTTACATGCTGTATGTCCTATAAAGGACTAATAACCAGAATCTACAAAAAACTCAAGCAAGTCAACAAGAAAACATCAAACAACCCCATTAAAAAGTGGGCAAAGGACGTGAATAAAAGAAGATAGACTAACGGCCAATAAGCATATGAAAAAATGCTGAATGTCTCTAATCATCAGGGAAATGCAAATGAAAACCACAATGAAATATCACCTAATTCCAGTGAGAATAGTTTTTATCAAAAAGTCCCAAAACAATAGATGCTAGCTATCATGGATGCAGACAGAAAGGAATACATATACACTGTGAGACTGCAAACTAGTGAAACTTCTATGCAAAGAGGTATGGAGATAGCGCAAAGAACTAAAAGTAGACTTACTTTTGATCTAGCAATCCCACTTCTGGGTATTTACCCAAAGGAAAAAAAAAAGACATTTTATACATGGTCCCTTATCCATTGTTGTTGAAGAGTAGTCAGCTGCACGTGGCCGCTGGCAGACTGGCATCACGCTGGCATCCCATGCTGCGATATCCGAGAAATCCTGGGGCAGAACGCAGAAGCAGGGCACGCTGGAGGGGCAGTACTGTCAGCTCAAGTGAGTGGAAGCCTCCGGGGCTGGAATCAGGGTGAGGCTGCAAAGATGTGAGGTGGAAGACAATTGTCATCTGACACAGATTATAATTTAAATAATATTATAATTATAACACACATCCATCACTAAGTTGAATATTGAAATAATATGTACATTGGAGTTATTCTAACTAGGCATAAAGTATTAGATAAAGAATAATATCATCTCGGTGTCCGAATAAACTACTTTAGCTGGAGATACAGCTATAACACCCCACAGCATTCTAGGTTATAGAATTTAATGTTTTAAATTATTTTCCAAGAACTTGAACTATATTTAGATATAGTAGTCCCCCTTGTCTGCAGGGGATGCATTCCAATAAGTGGATGCCTGAAACCATGGCTAGCACAAAAGCCTACATATGTTGTGTTTCTTCCTAGACATACATACCTACCATAAAGTTTAATTTATAAATTAGGCACAGTAAGAAATGAACAACAACTAATAATAGAGTAGTACAATTATGACAATATACTATAATAAAATTGTGTGCATGTAGTCTTTCTTTCTTTTGAAATACCTTATTGTACAGTACACATCATTCTTGTGATGAAGAGAGGACAGAATTGGATGGCATGAAATTTCATTACACTACTTAGAATGGTGAGCAATTTAAAACTTATGAATTGTTTATTTCTAGAATTTTCCAGTTAATATTTTTGGACTGTGGTTGACTGCAGATAACTGAAATCATGGAAAGTATAACCATGGATAAGGGCAGACTACTGTATACTGTATGTGCAAAAATAGTTTTAACCTTTTAGTATGAAAAAATTTAACATGTATAAAAGTAGAGAGGCTGATACAAGCCTCCCCTTTCTGTGCCTCCCACACACCCAGCTTAAATAATCACCACCTCAGGTCAATTTTGTTTCATCTATATCTCTTCCTCCTGCCATTCAATTATTGCAAAGCAAACCTCAGACATCATATCATCTCATGAAAAAAAGTTTTAGTATCTTTAAAAGAGAAGGATCGTTACAAAAATTCATAAGTGAAATATCATTTTCACATCCAGGAAGAGTAAAAACTAATTTCTCAATATAATCAAACCTCTAGATTTTTCTGATTATTTTGTATATATTTTTTTAACAGTTGGTCAGCTGGTTTGTTTGAATCAGGACCTACAAGGTTCATACATTGAATTTAGTGATCATGTTTCATATCTACCTCTTTTAAACTTTGGGTTCCTCCTTGTTCTCTTTCTTATTTTCCTTGCCATTTATTCATGAAGAAAGCTGGCATTTTGTCCTATAGAATTTTGCATCTTCTAGATTTTGTTCAAAAACTTTATAAAGTTTTAAATAATTAAGACTTTAGAAGAAAAAGCCTAGCAGAAGAGATTAGGAAATGGCTAATTTAGGAGTACAGTTTTGCTTTTCTTTTTTTCCTCATCTTTGTGACTAGGAAACTCCTTTTGTAGCAGGTGGTTTATTCATTTCAGTGGTCATCAAAATTGGTGCTGTCTTTCAAGGTCTAAATGGTTAACATTGTCAGGGGATCCAAAATTCAGGAATGTATCTAGGCAAAGGCCACGTGTGAAAATAATATGTATGTCATATATGAATATGTCCATACACAGGCATAATACCTATATTTGCATGTTGTTACATATATAGATGCGTTTGTAAACATGTTTGAAAATATGAATTAAAGACTTGTGTTCATTTCTCTTATGAAGTTTACTCAGTCAATAAATGAAAGCTTTGACTGAGCCTACATTTCTGCTGGTAAACAAGATAGAAACGAAAGCAAACCCATACATTCCAAATATCTTTGACTGTAAAAAGGATTTCTTTCAACCTTAAGTATGTATTCATACTTTGCCTGCATTACAGCTGTTTGGATACAGACCCAATTTCTCTGATTTATGATAAGTAAACATTTCATCCCATCGTGACCATGTTATTTTTATATTCAGAATAAATAGTGTACATTATTGGCAAATAATACATATGTTCAAGTTGTTCAGATCCATAGAAGCAAGACGAGCATTTCCATCCTACCACAATAGCCTCCCAGCTACTGCCTCTTTCCATTTCCACCACACTCCACGACTCGTTCTCCACATGGAAGACAATATGGGATTTTTATGTTTATTTTTGGGTAACAGTGTAAGCACTTTTTTAAACTTACAAATATGGAGATACATTTTTGAAAGAAAAGCAGTTAAAATAATTAAAAGCAGTTCTTCAGAGAGGAAATCAGGATAGGATTTTTTTTCTTATTATTAAAATATCATTGCTATAATACTATTGTGTGTTTTGTACACATGTACTTCACACATGTTATTTTGGTAAAATAACTTTTTTTTCAAGGAACACTGTTGTAAACTGGTTCTTCCCTGAGGAAAATGTCCACTATCATCCTGCCACCTCTGTGTTGGGGCTGCTGTCAGATTATGCTTCCAAAGTCCTGTTTCTTTAGCTTTCCCTTCCATTCCATAAGCTTCCAAAGTCTTTCCAAAAAATTCTCTTCTAGTTGGGGTCAATTTTGGTTGCTTGCTTGCAACCGAAGGACTCTGACGAATACATGTGCAGAAATGTGCATCTCTTCTCTTACGTATATCCCTTCAGCGGCCCCACTGCCTACGGCAGTCAAAGGCCTTGGCTGGCCACACGGGGACCTTCGTGACCAGGCCCCTATTCTCACCCTCCGTGGCCACTCTTGGCTGTAGGGTCCATAGCTAGCCGTGTACCATGTGGCTTTGCTAGGGTCTTCTTCTTCTTCCTGGGGTGCGTGTTCCTCCTTTCTTTATGTGGACAATTGCTATTCACTTGCTTTCAATGCTTGGCCCAGGCGTGACCTCCACCACAAAAGCACCACTGAGTCCTTCACTTGTGCTCCTGTAGACTCCTGTACATACATAAGTACATACATACCTGTACTTATTACTCACTGTCAAAGACTGATATCATTTCTTTACATATCTGTCTTCTCCATCAGATTATAGGTTCATCAAGAGCACAGTCCTGTTCATTTTTCTACTCCCAATGCCTCCTACATCTCTTCACACCCAAATCAATATATGGTTTGCAAACTGGAATGGATATTTCTGAATCATAAAAAGGGTCAAATTCCATACCACAAAATTGACTTGAGCATTCAAAAATTTGCACGTTATTTTTTTTAAAACTTCTATCCAAAAAGTTGCTTTTAAAGATGCTAAATGTTAATCCTCGAAAATCAAGACAACTATCCTACATATGGTGGTTGCTCTCTAATGGCTAAAGAGTAAAGTTCTATTGAGTTTTTTTGGGAGAAATCATCAAGCTCTCCTTAGTACTGCCATGATCAGATGGTAAGTTCAATATGGTCTTTTTAAAGTTGTTCATCAGATCATACTTAAAGTCTTCCAATATCTTCTCATTGCTCTAAACTAAAATCTAAATGTCTAGGGCTTTTGCTTTGTCCTTGCCTGTGTTAGTTCCCTAGGACTGCTGTAACAAAGTACCACGGTCTTAGTGATTTAAAGAACAGAAATTTATTGTTTTACAGTTCCGGAGCCTAGAAGTTCTAAATCATCTTATTATTTTATGTATTCACTTCTCCTGTCTAGAACAAAGGCTCTAAGAGCACAAAGATCTGACATTCCTTCTTAGTGATGCAATGTCACAACCTAAAATAGTGCCTACTATATATTATAGGATCAATAAATGTTATTGTATTGTATCTGACTAAATATACTCAGAAGTAAGGTATAAAGATCAACATGTGGAGTCACATTACCAGATAGCATAAAAAATTTACTAAGGAAACAGGCAAAATTAGGTCATTATCCAATAGTTTGTTTGTTTTTCAAATATGGATACATCCCTAGCCTCCCTTCTTTCAAGATTTGAAATTATCTCTGATCACACACCCCTTTCTTCTAACACAGCCTCCACTCGCCACTCAAATTTAAAACACAACGGCCACCCCTAGCCATGATTTCCATATGCTTCTTCCTTGTTCTGTTTTTCTACACTACTTACCACCTTCTAGAAGACTCTGTAGTATGCTCACTCACAGTGCTTTTAAAAATTGCCTTTCTCCATTCCAAAAGACACATTTGTCAGTTTCATTTATTGATGTAGCCCAAGAATCTAGAACAGTGCCTGGCACATAGTAGGCACTCAACGGATATTTGTAGATGGATGAATCAAAAGTGCTATCTTGCCCTTTCTGTTTCCAAGTTGTTTACCTGAGCACTATGGCAATAATAGAATCTTATTTGTAAAAGGAAAGGTAAAAGAAAATTCCAGATTAGAGAAGAGAGAATTAGACTCAATAGATGTGCACACTGCACAGTGTTTTTACACAGGCTCTGCCTATCATTGGTTAACATTTTGATGGTTACTGGTCCTTACAAATTAAAGCTCCCATCAGGTTAAGTGAATCCTGCAGGAGTTGTGTTGGTTCTGAACTTCAGGCTCCACTTTTGCCTTGACTATAATGGGGCTCTTGTCACTCTTTAGCCTGAGTAGTTAGTGGTTGGTACTGGGAATGCTGTCTCTAGCCAGGCCCATTGTATTCTCTGCTAGAGAAACTTTATGTTTCTCACCATACCAACGTAAAAGCCCTTCCAGCAATCCAGACCAACCTTTGTCTTAATGAAGTCTACAGTTCACTCCTCTGTTTATGATGTGTGACAATCGAAATGGGAGATATAAAGTTTGCAGCTATTATGTAATTGAAAACATTTGCGTTTTTCCAAGGAGGAAGGAGGAGGCAAGAAGGGGATGAGGAGGCAGGGTGGAGGGAGAAAAGAAAAAAACCCCAGAGTTGGAAGCTCAGAGCCTGTGCTGTGAGCAGGACATTGAAACCCATCCAACTGTCACATGAAAACAAAAGAAAAATGCTTTATGTACTCAGTCATTATTAAGTGTTCTGTGTGTCCATTTCCCATGTTATTTGCCAGTATAGATTGGTTTCCAGTGCTAGCATTTTAAGAGCAGTAGAAATATTTGCTTTTAAGATAATGATTGTTTCATTTTTGAAGGGCATAAAAACAACATCCATGTGGTAAAAGAGGGGAAAAGTGTTCTACTCACCCTCACCTTCAAGTGTCCTTTACTGAAACCGAAGAGGCCTCTGTTGCTCTTAATTTTGAGAGGCACTTTCTAGATGAAGGCGCACTCCAGGCTGAGCCAGTGGTGGGACAGTCTCACAAATATATTTTAGGAATAAAGTATCCAGTGTCCAGTGGTGGTACCCAGGCGGACAGGACTTCAAAGCTAGAAGGTGACTGCCCTTTGGGCCGCCAGCTCATGGCTCTCCTGCAGACAGGACGTCCCTCTACATCAAAGCAGGAGATGGAAAATTGAGGAAAGTAAAAGTCTTTGTGGACATTTTTCTCTTTTAGCTTCTCTGTCTGAATAGGGAAACCACAGTTAAGAATTCAGTCACTGAATTTATGAATCTTAGCATTGTGGAACGTTAGGACTAGAAAATACAGAAGAAAGCAAAAAGGCCCAACTTTGTATTTTGCAGATGAGAAAATGGGAGCACAGAGAAATACTGTGACTTTGCCAACGTCTCAAATCTGCTCGGTGTTTGAGCCAAGCTTCGAACCCACTTATATAGCTGTCTGAAAATGAACACTGACTGTAGGTATTAGGATTGTGATTTAGTCATTTTCCCTCTTTGGTCATCATAGGTGTCCTGCCGTCCTTTAAAACCTTACAGAAAGATTGTTTTACTACTTCTGGAGGAAGAAACTCACAAATCACTCTCTAGTCCATTACTCCATTTTTATAAAAGACCATCTTGAGAATGTGTTTTATACACCCCGGGTCCACATAAACATAAAATTTGATCCCTTATGAATAGGAATGTTTATGGCGGATTCTTAAAGGGCAATAGTGTTCTGATGTAGCTTTCCCACAGGAAAGAGTTCCCAAATTCCTGTTAATGATGTCCGTTTCTCCTGAAATTAAGACTTTGTTTATTTCAGCCCAACTGTCTGTTTTTGCCCATTCACCCCACCTCCAGTCTAAGTTCAGCTCTCTCTTTGGGGATTTCTGTCTTAACTCCTTATCTGATTTCTTTCTGGCTTCAGATCAGAATTGCTCTCCAGGAAGCCTAAATTATCCTGATACTCACTGTCACCTCTTTACTGTCCTCGTTTCTGATTAGCATGTTTTTGTTTATCTACGTCTCAGTGTACAGTACCCTACTAAGTTCCTCTGAGCCTAACATCTTTTTTCTATGAATATATTGTAAATTCTTGACACTTTTCTCTTCTCTCTTACTTTCTATATTTATTATATAAATATAATATTTTATATGTCTATATTTATTCTATATGTATTTAAAATAAATACATACAAAATTATATGTCAATCAACTTCATCCCTATAACTCTTGTGTTTATGCATATGCACAGTTTTCAATAATAATTATAACATGAGTACTTGTGTGTACACTGTCAAGTTGACTAAATATAGTCAATTTTGCTGAAGACATTGTTGGCTCCTTCTGCTTGTATCTGTCTCTCTATCCCTTCCCTACACTTGTTATTCCCTTGGTGTTCTCTATAATTTCACCATTCATGCATATGTTCCAAAGAGATGTCCAGTTTTGCTTTTGTTGAGGCTTACAAACATGGCATCATATGTATTACTATATAGCCTTCTGTGACTTGCTCATCTGGTTTACTACTTTTTTAGATTAATGTTTATCAACTCATATTACTTAATTTTTATTGCAGTAAGAAATTTCATTATATGACTATATCACAATTTATTCATACTTTCGATTAATATTTTCGATTAATATGTATTTGGGTTATTTCTAGTTATTTGCCATTACAAAAAGTTGCTGTCATGAATATGTTTATACATGTCTCCCAGTTTATTCACTAAAAATTTCTCTAGGGTGTAGAACTAAGAGTAAAATTATTATGCAATAAGCTATAAATATTTTCAACATTACTAAGTAATGTGAATTTTATTTCTTTTATTTCAAATTATTTCCTAGAATGGTTACACCAATTTATACTCACATTGCTTCACATCTCACCAATACTTGGATTTGTACAACTTTTCTTTATTTTTCCCATAATTTGTGTGTGTGAAATTTTATCTAACTTATATTAATGTGCATTTCCCTAGTTACTAAGGAATTGAAGATTTTTTTTTTTTTTTTTTTTTTTTTTTGAGACAGAGTCTCACTTTATTCCCCAGGCTAGAGTGAGTGCCGTGGCGTCAGCCTTGCTCACAGCAACCTCAAACTCCTGGGCTCAAGCAATCCTGCTGCCTCAGCCTCCCAAGTAGCTGGGACTACAGGCATGCGCCACCATGCCCGGCTAATTTTTTTTTTCTATATATATTTTAGTTGGCCAATTAATTTCTTTCTATTTATAGTAGAGATGGGGTCTCGCTCTTGCTCAGGCTGGTCTCGAACTCCTGAGCTCAAATGATCCGCCCACCTCGGCCTCCCAGAGAGCTAGGATTACAGGCTTGAGCCACCGCGCCCGGCCGGAATTGAAGATTTTTTATATTCATACAGGCCATTCCTGTTTCCTCCTCTAATATATGAATATGCTTATTCATGCATTTTGTCTACTTTTAAAAAATTGGATTGTTTGTCCTTTTCTTATTTATTTATAGGAGTTTATATATTCTAGATTCCAACCTTTTTACTCATACTGTGTTATAAATATCCTCTGCCAGTTTGTGACTTATCTTTCTACTTTTTTACTATTGTGTTTTGGTATTCAAAAGTTTCTAATTTTAGTATAGTCAAATTTATTTATTTTCTATGTTATTTACATTTTTATATCCTCTTTAAGAAATCTTTCTCTGCCCTGGCTTCATAAATATAACATATCCTGCTATTTCTTTCTAAAATTGTAAAATTTTACCCTAAATCTATATGGATTTTAGATATATAGTAGTAGGAGATGGAATCTTACATTTCTTTCTAATGAATAACCAAATGGACCAGTACCATTTACAGAAAAGTCTAGATTTTTCTCACTAATCAGTATTGAAAGCACTATCATATATCAAGTTTATGAGTTTATTTTGGGCTCTCTACTTTATTCCATTGGACCATGTGCTTATCCCTGCACCAGTAGCATAGTCCCTTAATTATTACAGCTTCTGCATTAAGGAAAAATATCTGGTAGGGTGAATCCTTTCAACATAATTCTTTAAGAATGTCTTGGATAGAATGAGTTGAGCATTTTTCCTCTTTTTCTCCTCTCTGAAAAAGTTTTGTGTAAGATTGAAATTATCTATTTCTCAAATGTTTGATAGAGCTTATTTGTAAATGTCTTTATTTGGTGCTCTATTTGTGGGAAGATTTAACCAGAGATTCAATTTCTTTAATAATAAAATATTAGTCAGGATTTTTATTTCTTCTTTTTCTAAAATAATATTTTTAAAGTTTATTAAAATTATATTTAAATTTATTATTTATAATACATTGTATTATTTACTTTTCTGTATATCAATGCTAATATTTAAATGAAACAATAGTAGGACTAGTTAACAGTGGCAATTAGTAGTGATTAATAATAGCAAGGTTAATTAAACAAATAATATGTAGGACAAAAATATAACAATGGTTTTATAATATTTCTTTCTGACCCTTGGATACAATGATATATTTTAACTCTTATTTTAACTCCCTACTAGATATTTATTTTTATTTTTATTTCAGCATAATATGGGGGTACCAATGTTAAAGTTACATACATTGCTCTTGCCTTCCCTCCCACCTCGAGTCAGAGCTTCAAACGTGTCCATCCCCCAGACAATGCACATCGCACTTATAATGTGTATATATAAACTCATCACGTCCCCCATCCTACCTGCCCAACACCCGAGAAATGTTTTTTTGGTTAGATTTTATAACTTTGGCTTTACATAGCAAGGGTTAGAGGTAAGTCCTTCCCCTCCACACTGTTCATCATATCCCTCAGATGTGGGACTATAACCCCCCCACCCCCACCCCACCCCCCCGCGAAACCCTGGTGAACACCACCACCCTTTGAGCACCATATTGATAATTGGTCAGTACCAATTTGATGGCGAGTACATGTGGAGCCCATTTTTCTGATCTTGTGTCACCTCACTTTTGATAATGGGCTTAAGCTCAATCCAGGATAATATAATATATAATATAATATAAGCAGTGCTAGCTTGCTGTCATTTCTTAGAATTGAGTAATATTCCATCATAAACATATACCAAATTTTAATAATCCACTCATGAATTGACAGAAGGGGACATAATAGAAAAGCATCTCACTTTAAACGACAAGACTATTAAAAGGTATATGCCAACAAATTTGAGGAGTTAAGTGAGATGCACAAATTATTAGAGAAGTATAACTTGTATACAAGGATTTTTATTTCTTCTAAATCAGTTTTGTTAAGTTATATTTTTCTAATAATTTGTGCATCTCACCTAACTCCTCAAATTTGTTGGCATATACCTTTTAATAGTCTTGTCGTTTACAGTGAGATGCTTTTCTAGTTATGTCCCCTTTTCTATTTTTAATATTATTTATGCCTTTTATTTTTCCCTTTAATTAATCTTGCCAGGAGTGGATTGATTTTATTAGACTTTTAGAGGGTCTATTTTTTACTTTTTAAAATCTATTTTGTATCTTTTATTTCTCTTTTTATTAGCTAATCATTGTCCATTCAATGGTACATTTCTTTCTGATATTGCCCTAGTCCTTCAGCAAAGAACTTCATATATGAATCCACAGCTTGCTGGTCTACCTTACAGGGCTGAAAGGACAGGGGGACAGGGGTAGAGAATTTCACCCTCCTTGGTAGGGAAATTCCCTCCTTGACTTTAGCAGAAATTGGCAATTAGCCAATTGGGCAGAAAGTGGCTTTGGGTTGGAGAGGGTGGTGTGTGGGGTTGTCCAATAACCTCAAGAGAAGAGTGTGAAGAGGATACATATACATCTTTTACAGTCCTAATCACATTTACCACACATTTGCCATTAGGATTTTCCTACTTGCTTCTTTAAACTACATACTGGTGAATTTCCAAATTTGCATTTTTTTCACCTGCGTGTGAGAGAGGTAATAATTTCCCACTGATTAAATATTTTGAGAGAATGAGGAACTGCAAGGAGATACAATCGCTGAAGATGGAATGGATCCTTGAAATAAATATACTGACTATGAAACATAATGAAAGAATAGAAAGGGGAAGAAATATTGGCAGTCATTTACCATTTACATGATAGTGTGCAGTTTTCTGTTTAAGGCATCTTGATAAACAAAACCTCATTTGATCTTCTAATAGGCCCAACATCAGCAAGTTGGGTAGAGCCGCTATTCTGGAGACTATGGAATGAGAAGCAAGTATCCGGGGCTTGTTTCCCTGGGAAAGGAAGTCATCAGCTTGACTGAAGACAGCCTTAATAATGAAACAACTGATAATAAAATTTTTAAACTTTTTGTTGAATTCCTATGATGCGTAGAGTGTCTTGAATAGATTTTAAGATGAACTTGATTAAGAGGCAAGTTGTTTCAATTGGCATAACCTTCCTGAGAGTCATTGTTATTCTTTACATTGATTTCCTTTTCAGGACCTAAGACATTAATTTATCTCATCACTCTTGTGAGCCACTTTCCAGCATATGCTATTGAATTTGTTAAGTGTAGGCATATCATGATTTTGTAATCCATGAGAGCTGGTATTAAAGACAAAATAAATACACTTCAGGAAAGATAACATTTTTCACAACAGATGTGAGAGCAAAGAAACTGCTGACATGTTTATTAGCAATGGATAAACTGAACGTTTCAGTTTGGCCCAGCACCCAGAAAATGCAGATGTGTATCCAGATGCAAACCTCTAGAGTCTGCAAAATAAAATTTGTATTGGACATTTTACAAGATCTCTGGCACTTCCTGCTTGACAACAAGTACCCCTGAGAGCCACCTATCTCGTGGTATTTTGGCAGTTTTTTTCCTCTGCTCTGGTAAGAGCCAAGAAGTACAGAGGGACAGGAAAGAAAGAAAAGAAAGAAAGAAAGAAAGAAAAGAAAAAAAAAGAAAGAAAGGAAGGAAGGAAAGAAAGAAAGAAAAAATAGAAATGAGGGGTTTATTAAACTTTTTTGACCTTCAAGTTAGGATAAAAAAAGTAAGTCTTGCTTAGAATATGGAATGCCTGGGTCATCTTTCTGCACCCTAGGTTATTTTTACTAGTTGTGAATAAACTGAGCATTCCTTAGCTTTTTCAAACATTTATTTAAGTGTATAAGGCCTCAGTTTAATTCACAGATTGTCTTTTCCCTGGTGGGAAAGTACTTGACTAAAGTCTTAGCAAATCTCAGAATTTAGCAACATTTTTTTATGTTTGAACAAATCCCAACCAGAAAGTAAGGCTTAACATAAGAGTCTATGCTTTTAATAATATTTATTTAGAAACAAATATACATTAAGGAGTGTTTAAAAACTAAGAATTTGGCATCGTGCCTACTTTGGGGGTGGGAGGGTGGATGACTGAGTCAATTAAATTATTGATTAGAAAACCTTCCTTACAGCCAGCTCATTTTTCACAAAGATACCCAGTACAATGGGGAATGGACAATCTGTCTAATAAATGGTGCTAGGAAAACTGGATAACCATATGCAGAAGAATGAAACTAGACTCCTATTTCTTACCATGTACAAAACCCAAATAAAAATGGATTAAAGATTTAAATCTAAAACCTGAAACTATGACACTACTAGAAGAAAACATTGGTGAAATGCTCTAGAACGTTGGTCCAGGCAAAGACTTTTTTGTGTGTAAGACCTCAAGAGCACAGGCAACAAAAGCAAAAATAGACAAATGGGATCACATCAAGCTAAAAAGCTTCTGTGCAACAAAGGAAACAATCAAAAAAGTAAAAAGACAACCCACAGAATGGGATTAAATTCTTGTAAACTATCCATTTGACAAGGGATTAATAACCAGACTATACAAGGAGCTCAAACAACTCAATGGCAAAACAAAACAAACAAACAAACAAAAAAACCAAAACAACCACCCAAACCAAAAAATATGATATAAAAATGGACAAAAGATCTGAACAGACATTTCTCAAAAGAAGACATACAAATAACCAACAGGTATATGAAAAATGCTCATCACTAATCATCAGAGAAATGCAAATCAAAGCCAAAATAAGATATCATCTCACCCCAGTTGGAATAGCTTTTATCAAATAGGCAGGGAATCCCACATGATGGCAAGAATATAGAGAAAGGAGAACCCCCTACTACGTTGGTGGGAATGTAAATTAGTACAGCCACTATGGAAAACAGTATGGAGGTTCATTAGAAAACTAAAAATAGAACTACCATATGACTGAGCAATTCCACTACTGGGTATGTATCCAAAAGGCAATCAACATATATAAGACATATCTGGACTCCCATATTTACTGCAGCACTAATCACAATAGCCCAAATGTGGAATCAACCTAGGTATCCATCAGTGGGTGAATGGATAAAGCAAATGAGATAGATACACACAATGGGATATTACTCACCCATAAAAAGGAATGAAATCTTGTCATTTGCAACAACATAAATGGAATTGTAGGTCATTATGTTAAATGAAACAGGCCAAGCTCAAAAAGACAAATATCACTCATATGTGGGAACTAAAAATGTGGATCTCATGAAGGATAGGAAGGGTAGCAGGAGGGAGATGTGAAGGAAGGTTGATTAATGGGTACCAATAATACACTTAGAAGAAATAAGACCTGGTGTTAGGTAGACCGGTAGGGTGACTATAGTTAACGTTGATCCGTTGTGCCTTTTTAAAAAGCTAGAAGAGAATAACTCAAATGTTCTTAGAATAAAGAAAAGATAAATATTCTAAGTAATGAATATCTCAATTACCTTGATTAGATTATATGAATATGCATCTAATATGCATCAATAACAAAAGAATCTTCCTATTTTGTAAGTAAGATTTTTCTTGAGACAGGGTTGTGCTCCATTGCCCAGGCCGGAGTGCAGTGGTGTCATCATAGCTCACTGCAACTGCAAACTCCAGACTCAAACTTCTGGGATCCTTCTTCCTTAGCCTCCCAAGTATCCAGGACTACAGGCATGTGCCACCATGCCCAGCTAATATTTGTGGGGCTTGCCAAAGTTGGTCTTAAAATTCTGACATTAAGCAATCCTCCCAGCTCAGCCTCCCAAAGTGCTGGGATTATAGGCAATAGCCACCACACCCAGCCTTCATCAGTAAGACTTTTAAAAAGAAAGAATAACAAAATTAATAGGTATCATTTATTCAACCACATAAGCCAAGTACTGTGCCAATTGCTTTACATGATAACAATAGCTAATATTTATGATCACTTAATGTGCTATACATTATCCTAAGATTTTTACTTGCATTATTTTATTTAATTCTTTCAAAAGCCCCTTGAAGTCAATCTCACTATTATATTTATTTTACAGAAAACAGAACTAAGACTCAGAAAACTTAAGAAACTTTCAGTAAGATAAAAATAAATTTAACTTTTAGGGGAAAACGATTTTAAGATTTTTGTTGTTGTTGTTTTCATATTATATTTATAAGCCTATTTAGAACTCAGAAGGTCTTGAAAGTTACAATGACATTTAATGTATAAGTCCAACAAGTCATATACTGATTTGCTGATGACTGGTCATTGCTATTCTCTCCTTGATGCCAGCAGAATGTGGAATCTGTGGTGAATTGCTCAAATAATGGAGCTTGTTGGATGACGCACTAGGACTCAGAAACCAAGACCCCAAGACAGAACCTGGGCTCATAACAGCAATCAGTATAGGAGAAGTAGACATTTAAAACAATGAATTTTCATCTATCAGACAATTGCCAAGTGACAGTGTTATTCAAAAATTGAGACTGCTGTCCTCATGGTCCCCTTCGAGTCTGGCTTTTAGCTCTCTTGATTTCATGCACTTGAAATTTGATCTGAAAACATCTGTGCTAAAAAGTCATCAACATGGATGAAATTCGAGGTTTCATGTTGAATTAATGTCCATGTGTACATGTTTCTGCTACAACAGCAATGCATAAATGTGTTTTCAGGAATGTTTAAAAACAGAGCATTTTAAATACTTGCTTCCATAAGCCAAATGTAATATTTTAACAATTTTCATTACAAATAAATATAGTGATTGTGAAAATGTGCATATGTTTTGCTAAACTTACTTATCTTAGTTATTTTTTTGAAAGTCACCCAAGAAAACTAGATTAATTTGCTTCGTAATCATACTCTATTTAGGACTCCAAACCATGTTTCCCTGCTTGGTCATTTACCTCATTCACCAGACGTAATTCTAAATGATTGTGACAGTTGCTAACATTCAAATCTACTCTTTGTAAGTGTAAATTTGCACCACTAAATAGATACCAAAAGAATGTTTTAGAGGTTATTATGGCAACACGAAAAGAGTACTCCCTCAAAATGTTTGGACTGAGAAACAGCAACATCATTGGGATAAATATGTTGTCTCTTAAGGCAATAACTGCTTTCTTAAAATGTGAAGGGAGAAATATTTCCTTTGAACATGCCAAACCTTATACATTTAGAACAGTTGGTCTCAAACTTCGATGTGCATAGAATCATTTAGGAATTTTATTAAAATAAATTTGCAGGTACTCTGGGATCCAAGTCTCAAATAATTCAATGGGTATGCAAAAGGGTTTAGGAACTTACATTTTTAACAAGCTCCTCCAAGGGATTCTGACACACTTGATCAATGGGCCATTTTCTACAACAACTGATCTGAATGCGTCACTAATAGCCACACACTATACACCCTGGAATGCAACTTTGCTCTTTCTTTCCTCAAACCCTCTTGAAATAGCTTACTACCATGTTTGGGCTCGCTCAGTTATTTTCAGTTTCAACTATGATAAACTTTTTACTATGACTTTAGGAAAGTAATGCTCACTGGATTACCAGTAAAATCTCTCAGATTCAGAATTGTAATTTCTCCATAATGTCCAGGACTACAGGCTTATAGCTTTGTCTGTATCTGAATATTATTTTTTAACAGCCCTTGGCAGGAAGCGTTGTTTCATGGGAACAACAAGTATACAGGACAAGGTCCCAGCTTTTAGGGTACTTGTAGAGAGGAAGAAAAGGTGTGCATGCAAGTAACTAAAATCCAACACAGCGTAAGAGTCAAATGAATACTAGAGTACCATTTCTTAAATCACATTCTACGTGTCACTCATGACCCCTGAGATGTTAATGAGTGTCACAAGTAAAAAGGATTTCATGGCAAGGATTTTAGAAAGGCCGAACTAAACTTAAATAGTTTTCTTTATTTGGGGACTTATCAAAACCTTTGGCATGCTGATATGCATTATTACTGTGCATGAGGGATTATAGTACAGAGTTTTCTGATCATACATGGTGCCAGAGATTTTCACAAACTGACTTATTTATCTGGATACCAGCATCACAGCTTGGGAGATAGTTCAGGCAGATGCATAGGTTTTCTGTGGAAGGTGAGATCATTCCCAGATATAATAATCAGGGAAAGTCTCATGCAGAGGTTGGTATTTGAGCTATTCCCAGTGATTCCTTACAGTCTTTATTCACGAAAGACAATATATTCATGGAGAAAGGGGCTTACCAATAGAATTATATCATACATATTTATTTATCATTGTTGAAAAAGGATCCTATCATCAGATAAAAATCTTTGAATTTGACAACTTGGAGGTTAATTTTTGAGACCACAGTGGCTGGAGCAATAAAGGTGTGGGAGTCAAATTTCACAGGATTAAGACTGAAGAGTTAGTGAGGACATAGGTTCCTAAGTGAAGATTTGCAAGCAAAGATAGTAATTTGGTGTAGTTAAAAGGTAGAGTGAGGAAAGCTATTTCTTTTTTAAATGGGGAGAGGCCTGAATATTTTTTCTTATCTTAATGAGTACATTTTTAGAAGCATATTGTCTTAGTCTGTTCCTGCTGCTATAACAAAATATCTTACTGGTTTAATTATTTATCTATTTATTTACTGATCAGCTTTTTTATGTTAGACACTTCTGCATTTTACTCACAATAGAAGAAATCTCTTGTTTTAATATCTACAATGACTCATCTTTTACAATTAAGTATCTCATGAGGTCATCTAAAGAGAGATGGAATAAACCAGATATAAAACTGACCACAAAGCATTTTCGAACATATAAGGATTGGCCAAATTTGAAATCTGCACAGATACCAAGCAGTCAGTTCTTCCATCAGAATGAAGTGAAATAATATCTCCATCTGTTCACAGATGCTACAATTTCAAAATAAGACATTAATTCTTTTTAGGTGTCCAGGGACCATGTGTGTTTCCAGAGAGGACCTCAAGGAGGGGGGTATGCTCTTCATGACTGCCTTTGCTTGGTGAGTACTTGCCTGCAGTTGAAGCCATCTATTTTCACCTCCTTTATTTCCTGCAAGTTTTCTCAACCACACAAATGTCTCCCTGTGTCTCAAGTATGATAAATTGGAATAAATAGTTGACACTTGGTGGGTTTGATGGGCCTAACAAACTAGATTAGATTGCATAATTTAAAAATAACTGAAATTTCTCACTCACAGCTCTGGAGGCTGGGAAGTCAAAGATCTAGGTGCCAGTAGTCAGTTTTAATGTCTGCTGAGGGCTCTCTGCTTCATAAATGGCACCTTGTTGCTGTGCCCTCACATGGCAAAAGGGACCAGGGAGCTTTCTTTATACTCTTTTATAAGGGCACTAATCCCATTCATGAGGGCCAAAGCCCTCATGACAACCACTTCCCAAAGTCCCCACCTCATAATACTATCACATTGAGTACTAGGTAAGAGGATGGTTCAAATGATTACTATGTCCTACCCAAATTTAGGATTCTGACACTCATTACGTGAGTTATAGGTTTTTTTTTTTTGCACGATTACTGATTTCTATTTTCCTTACTCCTAGTCAACTTGACTAAAGTAACCAGTAAACAAAAATTGGATGTTAAAGAAAAAATAAAAATAAAACCAGTGCTGCAAAACTAGTGCTGAAATTCTATCTGCACATTGACATGGCTGAGGTCACCTGTAAATAATTAGAAAGCACAACCATCAGCAATATTGTATTTGTTTCTAGTCTTAGTTAGGAGTTCATAGAAACTTCCTTCAACTTTGTGCAGCCAGAAAATCTTTATAATGGTGATACAATAATGACTTCTACTAGAGTGGAAGTTGGTAACTATCAAGTCAGGAACATACCAGCTTTTGGCTGTGGGCAGCTGGGTATGTCCTGTGGATGGTGTCCTGGAATACATGACTCCAGAGTGTGCCACATGGGATTTTTACCTAAGACCCAACATAAGCAGGGAGAAAGCCCTGAAAGGAAAGACTCTGCCAACAAGTATGAAGATCAAACAGTTTTGAATTTTTTTTTTTTTTTTTTAGCAATTTGGCTAAAAACCTGCTCTAGTCCAGCATTTCTTGTAAGCGATCCAGTGGCAGTCCTTTTTCCATTGAGCCATAAACTCTCAAGGAACAAGGAGCAGATCATATGCTTTCCTTGTAAACCCTCTAGAACCTGGAACTCACTTGTACATTGTACCTAGCAGGTACTTAATCACTGTTGTTGATGGTCTGGCAGGCCCAAATATCAAAATCCAGAGGATTAGTAAAGTATTTAGCCAAATATGTTCAGGGTTTGAAAGAGGTCTTGTTTTGTTTGAAGTAGAGGTTCCAACTAGTTTCCTTTATTCCAAACAGTCCCATGACCCTCAAAGAAATTGTGCATAGAAAAGTACATGTTTACAAAGGATTCTTCTTAGCTAACTGCCTCTTGGCATATTGCAGACTCTTATGTTCAAATACTTCTCCAAGCTCTTGAGAACTGTCCGCACCAAAGTGGAGTAAGCAGTTCAGTCCACTGATGTGATGCTGACTTACACCAAGCCTGGACAAGACGAACCACTTGTTCGTCATGGCTTCTGAAAAGTTCTAGATCGCAAAGAACAGAGTTCTCACGCAGGTTTTTCTCTTGTTCTTTTCTTTTCTCATTAAATGCACTTACTAGCAAATATATCAGTATATTTAAGACCATCTAATGGGACTTCTCATTTCTCTTCTGTTGTTCTTTTTATCATTCCTACTGGCGGCTTCAATTAATGACTATGTCCAGACTTTTGATGTAAATATCCTATTCACAATGTAATGGATGATCCACTAATAAATAACATTGAAATATCTACTCGAATGAATTGAATGAATAGTTGAATGAATACTGGATGATTCATTTTAGATAGATGAGCAATCATTTGATTGCTTACCATGGGTCAGATGCTGTAGTTCTCAGTATCTGAGAAGGCTGCCTTAGATAAAATAATCTATGATTATAAAGCTGGTCATTTACTGGCGTATGGCTGGCTGCCTTATGTGTACCAGATTTCCCTATCTCTTTCTCTCTCTCTCTTAATATTTTAAAATTAGATAAGCCAGAAAATATTTGCCTGTTGTTTTATCTGCACTTAGAACATTTTCAGGTTGTATTTGACTGCTCCATGCCACATACTTCCAGCTGTACTTCTTCCCTGAAGACTGGATTTTGTGTCAAGTGTATCAAAGTATAAATTGCATATTAAATATACTCTTATTACCTACCTCTCCTCTTAAATCTAACACCTTTTTAAAAATGTTTTAATATAGCCTTTATAAATAAACATGAGACTAACTCCTGAGGGCAGAGGCAACACAGGGTCCAGCACTATTTAACCATAATGATAGGATTCTCATTGTTCTGCCAGGAGGATTTCGTGAGAACTATGCCAGATTTCCCAGTGCCTTGATGCAGGGCATGGTGATGGTTATCTTAGTAGTTATTGTTTTGTGTGATCTTACCACAGTTGAATGACAAGTTAAGTACTCTTGCTTACCAATGTGACAGCTGTGCCGTTCAGAGAGGGAACGTTCTCCAGTTGCATGTGTTCAGAGGCAGGCTGCATGCTACTGACCTGCTGGGAGAGCACCAGGAAGGTGCTTTCCAACCACATGTCCCCTCTGCAGGGCACGTGGCTGGCCTGAGGACCAAGTGCAGTGGCTTCTCTCCTTTCTGTTCAAGGAGGCTTCTGCTCCTGTGGTAAAACTGGATTTTCCCTTCCTCTGAGTTCCTTCTAACCACCTTTATTTTCAAATTTTTAAAAGCTGCCTCTTATTTTCCTTCTGGGATATTTGAATATTTGATATAAGCTTATTTCCAAAAGTCTTACGTTCAAAGTTCAAAATAAATATTGGCCTAAACTGAGAAGGTGCACATACGAAGGATAAATAACTCATGTGTGACACCCGGGTGTCAGGAATAGCTGTGGACCCCAACCCCTAGGCCGTGGACGGGTACCAGTCTGTGGCCTGTTAGGAACTGGGCAGGAGGAGAGCAGCAGGTGAGTGAGTGAAGCTTCATCTGTATTTATAGCTGCTCCCCATCACTCTCATCACCGCCAGAGCTCCGCCTCCTGACAGATCAGCTGCTGCATTAGATTCTCATAGGAGCAAGAACTCTACCATAAACTGCGCATGCCAGGGATCTAAAGTGCGTGCTCCTTATGGGAATCTAATGCCTGACGATCTGAGGTGGAGTTAAGGCGGTGATGCTAGTGCTGAGGAGCTGCTGTAAATACAGATTATCATAGCAGAGAGGTTTGACTGCACCATAAATGTAACGTATTTGAATCATCCCCAAACCACCCCTAATTCCGCCCTAGTCTGTGGAAAAATTGTCTCCCATGAAACCAGTCCCTGGTGCCAAAAAGGTTGGGGACCACTGAGTTATAGGAAATCCTTGTCTTCTTCAAATTTAATATGTTTTGTTAAATTTCTTTTTAATGTTGAGAAATGTAAACTTTCATATATTCACTTTTTAATATAAAAAATAGTTATACAGATGCTTAAAAAAATTAACAAATAGAAAAAAAATTAGTCTGCCTTAACCAATATGAAATCGTAATTAAATCAGTCCTAATTGGCCAAGTGCTCATCTCTCTCTAGATACTTCACTATTAACCAGCATTTGCCTAAACTGAGAATGTTTCTGTTAGAGGTAAAGACAGATTCCCAAGTATCTTCATGAGACTGGCACAAGCATGTGCATTTGCCACTCCTCAGCCAGGATCAGCAGCACTTAACTCATACCAGAAAAGCTATGGAACTGTATTTATTCACAAACACCCTCCTTGACAGAGTCAGAAAAGAACATTGAGATTGTATGCTTTAAAAATTAAATGTTGAGGCCAGGCACAGTGCCACACCCCCTTAATCCTAGTACTTTGGGAAGCTGAGGCAGGAGGATTGCTTGAGGCCAGGATTTTAAGACTAGCCTGAGCAAGAGCAAGACCCCGTCTCTACAAAAAATAGAAAAATTTGCCAGGCATGGTGGTATACATCTATAGTCCCAGCTACTTGGGAAGCTGAGGCAGGAGAATCGCTTGAGCCCAGGAGGTTGCAGTGAGCTATGATGACGCCACTGAACTCTAGCCCAGGCAACAGAAGAGACTCTGTCTCCAAAATAAATAAATAAATGGTGAATTTTTTTCTTTAACTCAAAGGCAGATGAGAAAAGACATTTTTCTTGTACTAATCCAGACTGAGGGACAAAGAAGAAGAAAATTTCCAGGAAAAATAAAACATTTTTCCATGGTTGTGAGTCACTATTTCATGCATGTTGATTTTCAGCAAAGGGGATTTTGATATGAGAACCATCAGAGGAGAAAAAAAAAATTGCAGGGCATGAAGGGGGGCAGAGAAATGTTTATAAAATGTGGTCTTGATTAGAAGTGGCAACAGGGATGAGTAATCATTTAATTGGCAAGAGGATGAGGGTAGGAATTCGAGAGACCTGGTACGAAGCTAGCTTTCACCACGGGTTACCTATGAAAATCTGGACAAATTATTCAGTCTCTCTATTCTAACTTCCTCATCTGTAACATGTTCACAGTAATACGAAATCTATATCGCTTTTGGAAACGACTGAGATCACGCCTAAAGCACTTAACACAGTGCCTGGCCCAGCATAGAGCTGCTGTTAGAGTTTTAGTTTTCTCTTCTGGCAATAGACTTTTGTGGCTGTTTCAACATTTGAACCCCACATCTTTATCAAGTTGCCAAAATAGAATTTTCCAGCCTTGCTCCTTTTAACCACACCCTGCCTTAATCATGAACCAGATTTCAACACCATCCCTGAAAGGTCACTGCCCACTACAGATTTTGTCTATGCAGTTTAAAATTTCAATGTGCTAACAGCAATCTATCAGCCAAAAATATACTTAGTGCCTCTTATTAAGATACTATAGCATTATGGCATGCCATTTTCATCTTATAAAGGAAAAATGTGATGTAGACATCATGGGACTGAGGGTATTTGCAATACCCTCAATTTCAATGGCTTCAAGACAATACTTCATGTTTTGTGGAGGGAGGGTTGACACTTTATGAGACCATCTTTCCAAAGGCTACAATATCTCGGTAACATCATCATCTCACGAGAATTCCAAGTAAACCTTTCCTTCAGTCCCTGTCTCTATATTTATCCACTCACCAAACCATCTGTCTTAAAAAATAGTTCCAATGGTGGAACATTGTAAGTTTTAAAAAATGTATCCTCAAACTTAGCCGATGTGTTATTTTTATTTCAGATTTCAATTTTTACCTGTGAACATACTATACCCAGTTTATAATGTATTTAACCAAGAATTTTGGGAAGTCCAATTTTGGACTAGATCTTGTAGATTTAATTATTCACTACTTGTATCAGGTCCTCCTTGTACAATGATGGAAAACCTAACTAAATTTGGCTTAACCCAAACTGACAACACAACAACAGCAACAAAACAAGAACAGGGCCGGGGTGGTGAATGGATTTATTGGCTCTCCTAACTGAAAAGTGCTGGGGCAAAACCAATTTCTGACACAGCTGTATCCAGACACTCAACAGATGCCACTAGAACCTAATTGTTCTCATCTTTCAGTTCTGCCTCTTGAGCATTGGCTTCAATCTTAGCTTCTGTGAGATGGGCAAGGCAGTTGTTTGGAGCTCCAGGACCAATTAATCCCAGGTTTACATCCAGCAGAAAATTGCTGTCCATCTCTCTTTTCCTCTCAAGTCCTATAGAAGACTCAGTACATGTCCAAATGCTGTGAACAAAGTTTAAAAGAATGCTAGGTCCAAAAGTAAAATGTTTGCTAGATTGTCTCCTCCTTAAGTGGCTTCAGGCAAAAATCAAATGTTTATTTAAATCAGGCAACCACTTACTATCACGTTTTTATATCTGTTAGAATATTTGGAAATAATCCAATCTTGAGGTCTCCAAGCATCTCATCACATGCTAAATAACTTCTCACTAGGTGCTAGACAAGCTGCAGAGTTTAAAGAAACAGACATCCATAGCACTAACTTTTATGATAACCATGTCTTCACATAAGCCATCAGACATTTCAGCCTAGCGTTAGGGGGAACATAACAAAGATATCATACAATTGGGTATGGTGTGTGTGTGTGCAAGTGCCTACACCAAGTTAAATAAAACAGAACAAAACAAACAACCAAACAAAATCTGAGAGTAACTCACGTCATTGAGATGGCCTTGATCCATGAGGATTAGTTTCTCTTAGGTCCACACTTATCCAGACCTAGAACACACAAAAATAATTGGGATAATATTACCATTGCCTTTTATTGGGAAAGCTCAGAGGGTGTTGAATTGGCATTGATTGGCCACTCCCAGGACTCTTCTGGAATTCCCTCAGTGAACTTCTGGGAATGCTTCCTGTGACTTCATGGAATCTCACGGAACATGGAGATTTCACTGGAGACAGTCCATTTTGGAGTCTGTGTTATCTTCTGCTAGGATTAATTCCTCCATTATTTTAATCAGGGTAAATAACTGTTGTCATGTTTTCTACCCTGATATACCCTTGTAAAAGCCCTAGACGATGTCCCAAACTTTTGGCCATCACAGATTATTTTTTTTATGGTGTGGGGCAAGGATAATAATATCACTTAATCAGTTCTACAACCTAAGCAAATGTTGGAAGATGTTTTAACTCTTATAAAAAGTATGAACCTCAAATATTTTCCTTTCTGTTCTGTGTTGAGTGGCTCACAGCAGAGGTGTTCCTCAAAGTCCCTACAATCAAGAGAAGGCAGGATCAGAGTCACTCTAGTTTCCCATACATCTTATATCTACCATTAAGTATCTATGGAGAGAGTCTCGGCTAGTGAAACCTGATCTCAATATTGACATCAAAAATTCTTCTTAGTTTTGGAAAATGATTTCTATCTAGGCATTAAGAAAAGTTTCTTCAAAAAGTACTTATAAATTCAGTTACTACTGCTTGCCACTTGCATGAGGAATGCAGAATCCAAGACTTCGATTTTTATGGGCTGGACAATGCTCCTTGCCAGAGTGTGGGGCCTTTGATGGTCAGCTGGCACAGTCTCCACCATCGTCACACACGGGTTGTGTCTGCGTCTGACTTTGCATCCTTTTCTAAGAAAATTCAAATTAGAGGAAGATTAATATGCCTATTGTCTTTTTTTTTTTTCTTAGAAGTTTAAAAAAGTGTAGTAACTTTTTAGTTTAGCAAAGTTTTATCACACTGGAAACTGAATAGGGAGGGAAGGTTATCATCTTCACAAATAAAAAAGCTTTTTGAAAAATCAGATTGTCAGATTTCTAGAGCAAAGGCAATCTGCTATTTTTATGTGTTAACATTTTCAAAGAATTTAAGGGAAAAGACTTTGTATCTTAATAAGATCTCTCTCGCTTTCTCTGTGTGGGGGGGCGGGGCAGAGAGAGAGAGAGAGCACTCACATGAACTGAAGAAGGTGATTGAGTCATGGGGGTTGGTTGGGGAAGCAGTAATATGACATATTTGACTATATTATGGGATTAGATCAAGGGTGGCCTTGACCAAATTTTATGCTTGTGTTGGGAAAGTTGATTGAATAACAATTCATGAACTGGGCAGCCTCAGTCTACAAAATAGAAAAAATCTCTGATGAGCTAAACACAGTGGGTGAGGTCTACAGGCAGAAAAAAGCAGAGGAAAGCATAAGTAAGGAACAAACAGCAAATTGGTCATTTTAACATTACTTTCCTTATACGGATGTAAGCAAAATATTAGTATGTTGGCTTAATGGGATTTGGCTACCATCTCTTTTCTGATTTCTTAAAAGGTCAGATCATACAAGTATACAACTTAGGTTTCAGTGTGGTAACATGTAACTTTAGCATGAGTGACTCCATTTTGGGACTGCTGTCTTTTCTTAAAGACTCTACTTCTGGTATGTGTCCCTTGGGAGTTAGACGTGTTTCAGTTTGGATCTGCCTTTACTTGAAATGTTATCATACTCTTCCTTCAAGACTTAACCCACATTAAGGTTTCCATGGAAATATTGCATAACAATCTACTTCCTTCAGGTATAGCCAGCCACTTTTTCCTATTCTGTAATGGTCATCATTTTTGTTTATCCACTAGGTCATATTCTCAACAGGGGAAGATACTGGGCTTGTTTATCACCCAATCCTCTGTTCAAGTATAGTGGAATATGGTGAGTAGTAAATTAGGTATGCCTTTTATTCCTCAAATTAAATCTATATGAAAAGATGTCAAAACTCAAGACATATCTCATTTATGCAATTATTTATTGAGAAAATATTATGTTGTTGGCACTATTCCAGGCAATAGCGATATAGCAGTGAATAAACAAAAAATCCTGCCTTCATGAAGTTTATAGTCAAGTATGAGAGACAAAAATTAATAAATAAGCAAAAAGTAAATATAACATGTTAGATAATAATAAGTATTAAAGAGAAAAGTAACACTGAGGAGGAAGATTAGGAGTGTTGAGGATAAGCAAATTTTAAAATTTTAGATGCAGTGACCACTGAGGAAATATTTAAGATATGTCCTAGTTTTATACAGTTAAGGTGTAAAACATGAAACATAATCACAGTAGTTACTATTTCAGGAAAATTTAGAATGTCTTAATTTAATATTGATGATTCATTGGATAGAAATGTATTTAATGTATTTAAATGTATTTAATGCCACTTAAAAATGGTTAAGAAGGTACATTTTATGTTATGCGTGTTTTACTACAATACAAAAAATCAGGAAAAAATTGAACGCACATTATATGTTTTTTTTCCAAAGTCTAGGTATCAGGAGTTTTGTGAATCCAAGGAGGTAAGGGAAATCCACAAATTAGGCTTTTTCTAGAAACTAAAATATTCATAGTTTCCAGCCCCCTAATGATGAGATTTGGGAAGAATCTATAGAAACAATAACGTAAGTCATTTTTTTACTTCTGCTTCAACAAAGCTACGATGGCCATTTCAGTTCATTTCTGCTTCTGAGTAAACACATCTCTTAGCTATTAACCATCTATTATTATCCTAGTAGCAACTGAATCTCCCTGGTAGATAAGTATAATGGATGTGTGATTTGAGTACCCTTACTCTTTATTTCATTTTAATTAGTCATTTATCACTAAATAACAGGAAACCAATTCCCTCCTTTGCCTTGTTTCCTTGGTGCTCTGGGATATGCCCAGTTTTCTGCTTTCTATTATAACAATATACAAAGCCTGATTTCCTGGATGCCTTGTTCTGAGTATCTTCTTATCTCTGAAGGACACTAAATAACTCTGAGAGGTTGGCTGGACCATATATGTGCTGGTCAGGTGACCACTTTTCCATTGGGAAAAGGTTATGACAGGGATCTCTTCAGCTGATGGTGCTTTTTCTTTAAAGTAAGATTTGAATGAAGGTTTTGTGAAATGCAAAGAACTTTTCCAAAGTGGACCACGCTGGTCTCTCTCTAGACTAATTAAAGGACAGGAGGTGAACGTCGAAGGTTGTGTGTTGCCATTTAGAGAAAATGTTAAGCTTAATGACCCAAGTGGATTAGTTGATATTTTTGTTTTGTTTTAGACAAACGAGGAAATTTATCAAATTTTCAGTTGTTCAAAAGCAAATTTCCAAGTGTAGAGCTTTCTAAGAAATTTGTATTTTCTTCCTCCCTTCTGTTGGACACCTTTCAATTTAAAGAGAAAATACTGACATCGTTTTCCTCTAAAAGGCTAGCTAGAAAATGGTAGAAATTTTACTGAATACAATGAAAAATTTTGATTATCAATGACTTTGAATTATCTATGCAACTGTTAGATTTAGTTAATAAAAATTATAAAGTCAAAATGCTTTATGACTTTTTTATGTGTTACTGGTTTTCCTCCTCTTGTAGCCCAAATACACCTACTTCAGAAAAATGTACAAGTTCTAGATGTTTCAAAATCCACTGTGACACCAAGCACCCCAATCTAGGGTAGATCTGTGTGAAGGCTGAAACTTAAAATTTGAAGGCATGTTTACAAACATCAGCGTTCCCTTCAGTATTCCCAATTTAGCCTAATCTCTCCCCACTTTTTACTGGCCTCCTTCTGGAAAGCTGGTCAGCTCTCATAGGATCAGGATAACTCTTCAAATTATGTTCTGTACATTAATAGAAACTCTGGCAGTAACTGCTGGTTTTATATGAAGGTTTTATTAAGTCTATGCCAGTTTCTTGTCACTGGATCAGCTAATGATGAAAGTTTTTTTCTTAAGTGACAACTTGTTATAATATTAAGGGCATTGTGTGTGTGTGTTGTCGGGGGAGGCAGTGAGAGGAGGAGGGTGGAAGACAAAGATTTCTCCACTTCAGATACTGGGTTTCATACTAACACACTTCAAAAGAAAATCCTGCTTTCTAACTGATGCCTAACTTCCAAGTGTTTTCTTCTATTTGGCTTCTCATCAAGATGATTCAGAAAATGCTGCAGAACTATTGTGCACAAACAAGAAACCAGCTCTGACTGGTACATGGTTACTCAAACTTGTCAAATAAGCTAGGGTTTCCCTGCAGAGCCCAGGGAATGGATGTCGCCTTGAAAAGATTCCCTCTCATCAAGACATGTGAGAGAAACATAGGGAAGTCTGGTTCTGTAACTAAGTGGAGATTGCATTTGTTTGGAGGCCATTAACTTCACATTATTTTTAGCACTGTGCTGTGTGTATGGTAATTACAGAGGAGGAGTAAAACCCATAAGTGACAGCCTCATTATCCTCCCTTTATAAGAATAGTACCAATGGGCCCTTAGATGGGTATCTTCTAAATTCAAAACTTTTAAAATTGATTGTTAGGAAATTTGTCTATGACCATAAAGTCAGAGAAAAGCACATGATTTTAGGTTTTCCAGGCAGGTCTGAACATTTTTTCCCCAGTAAAATTAGGTCTGATTAAAAATATTCCTAGTTGATGGAAATTTGGATTGTTTACAATTGGAGATATTATAAATAAAGTTGCTATAAACAACTGAGTACAAGTCTTTGAGTGGACTTATGTTTTCATTTCTCTTGAGTAAAAGCAAACAGTAAATTTGCTGGGTCATATGGTAAATAGGTATATGTTTAACTATATAAGCTATTTATATGGTTAATATCCAGAAATAGTTGTACAAGTTTGCATTTCTACCAGCAATGTATATGAACATCATTGCTTCATATCTTTGCCGAAACTTGGAATGGGGAGCTTTTAAAAATGTTGTCATTCTAGTGGATATGTATTTGGCTTTCTATAATGATGAATGAGCATTTTTAAATGTGCTTACTTGCTATCTGCATATTTACACTGGTGAAGTGTCTATTCAAATGATTTGCTTATATTTTAAAATGTTGTCTTTATAATTAAAATGAAAGCATTCTTCGTGTATCTTGTACAAGTTCCATATAAGATACATCTGTTGAAAACATTTTCTCCAGTCTGTGGCCTGCATTTTTATTTTCTTAGTGGTGTTTCTTAAAAAGCAAAACTTTTTAACTTTTTATAAAGTTCTAATTTTTCTTTATCTTTTGTGAGTGTGTGTCTAATCTAAGATAGTTCTGTATAGATGAAGGCCTCAAAAATTTCCATCATATGTTCTTCCAGAAGTATTTTAGTTTTTACATATATAGTTAGTTAGGTCTATGATCCATTTTGAGTTAATTTTTCTAGATTGTGAAAGTTAAGAGTCAAGGTTCACCTTTTTTTACACCCTGATATCTAATTGTTCCTATGCTATGTGTTGATTAAAAGATCCATTCCTCATTGAAATACCCAGACACCTTTGTCAAAAATCAATAGCCAAATGTGTGTTGTTTTATTTCTGGACTCTCAATTCTGTTTCATTGATCTATGTCTATTCTCTTGACAACACTATACTATCATGATTAATGTGGGTTTATAATAAGTATTGAAAACAGGTAGTGCAAGTCTTCTAACTTGGTTCTTCTGTTTCTGTGTGTATATTTATATATACACCTATATGTATATATATTTTTGTGCTATTTTAAGTCCTTTTAATTTTCACATAAATTTCAGAATTAGCTTTTTAGTTTCTACAAAAGTCTTTCTGGTATTTTTATTAGAGTATCATTAAATCTATAAATTAATTTAGGAAGAATTGGCATCTCAACAAAATATTAAGTTTTCTGTTATATTGAAATGGTATATCTCCTCTTCATTTATTTAGGTCTTTTTAAGTTTCTCTTCACAATGCGTTGTAGTTTTTAATGTACATATTTTGTTAAATTTATCCTTAAGTATTTTTAGTCTTTTTTATGCTTTTGCAATAGTAATTTTAAATTTCAATTTTAATTGTTTATTTTCAGGTATAGAAATACCACTGATTTATGTGTATTTACTTCGTATCCTGAAACTTGATTAAACTCATTTAGTTAGATCTTGTAATTTTTCTTTGAGATTCCTTAGAATTTTCTTTTCCTTTTTTAAATTGAGGTAAAATATTCTCAAGGGATTAGGGGGTTGGGTGGGGGTTAAAGTCGCAATTAAAGGACATGGTGAGCATTGTAGAGGGGAAGGGCATGCCTCTAACCCTTGCTTGGGTGAGGCAAAGACATGAAATGTAACCAAAATGTTTGTACTCTCATAATACCTTGAAATAAAAAGTAAAAAATATTGAGGTAAAATATACAAATATGGTTTATCATCTTTACCGTTTTTAAGTGTACAATTTAGTGCTAATAAACACATTTATATTATCATTTTTCCTCCTTCATTTCCCTCCCCCATTCCAATCTTCTGGTTACCACCAATCTACTCTCTATCTTCATGAGATCCACATTTTTAGCTTCCACATGAGTGAGAACATGTGATACAATGATCTTTTGTCCTTTCTGTCCTTGTTTCATTAACACAAGAGCCTCCAGCTCTATCTGTGTTGCTGCAAATAACAGGAATTCATTCTTTTTTATGGCAGAATAAAATTCCACTGTGTATACATACCACATTTTCTTTATTCATTCATCCACTGATGAATACTTAGGTTGATTCTATATTTTAGCTATTGTGACTATTGCTGCAATAAACATGGGAATGCAGATATATTCATTTCCTTTCTTTTGGCTATATACCCAGTAGTGGAATTGCTGGATCATATTGTAGTTCTATTGTTAGGTTTCTGAGGAAATTCCATGATGTTTTTCATGTGGTTGTATTAATTTACTTTTCCACCAACATTGTAAAAGTGTCCCCCTTTTTATACATTCTTGCCTCCATCCCTATTTTATAAAAGCTATTCTAACTGGGGTGAGGTGATATCTTATTGTGGTTTTGATCTGCATTTCTCTGATGATTAATGATGTTAAATGTTTTTTCATATATATGTTGTTCATTTGTATGCCTTCTTTTGAGAAATGTCTCAAATATTTTCTCTCATTCTGTGGGTTGTCTCTTCACTTTGTTAATTGTTTCATTTGCTGTGCAGAAGCTTTTATCCTGATATAATCCCAACTGTCTATTTTTGCTTTTGTTACCTGTGCTTTTGAATTCTTACCAACAAATCCTATACATTTGCCTATACCAATGTCATGGAGCATTTCCCCAATGTTTTCTTCTAGTAGTTTTATAGTTCCAGGTCTTAGACTTAAGTCTTTAATCCATATTGATTTGATTTTTGTGACAGATAAAGTTCTAGTCATAATTCATTACATAGTTATCCAGTTTTGCCAGTACCATTTAGTATCCTTTCCCCATTGTATGTTCTTGGTGCATTTGTTGAAGATGATTTGGTTATAAATGCATGGATTTATATCTGGATTCTTTATTCTCTTCCATCTGTTTCTGTACCTGTTTTTATAGCAGTGCCATGCTGTTTGGGTTATTATAGATTTGTAATACATTTAAAGTCAGGTAACATGATGCCTCCAGATTTATTCTTTTTGTTCACAATTGCTTTAGCTATTTGGGGTCTTTTGTGGTTCCATATGCATTTTAGGATTATTTTATCCATTTCTGTGGAGAATGTCATTGGTATTTTAATAGAGATTGCATTGAATCTGTATCTGTAAATTGCCTTGGGTAGCATTATTGTTTTAACAATATTAATTATTCCAATCCATGAACATGGAAGATCTTTCCATTTTTGTTGGTATCCTCTTCTATTTCTTTCATCAGAGTTTTACCATACAGTTTTCCTTGTATAGATCTTTTAGTTCTTCAGTTAGTTTGATTCTTGGGTATTTTATATTTTTTGCATGTATTGTAAATGGGATTGCTTTCTTGATTTTCTTTCAGATTGTTTTCTATTGATGTATATAAATGCTACTGACTTTGGTACATCGATTTTGTATCCTGCAACCTTACTGAATATTTTTTACCAATGCTAACAGGTTTTTTGGTGGAGTCTTTAGATCTTTCTAGGAATAAAATCACGTCATTTGCAAAGAAGGCTAATTTGACTTCTTCCTTCCTAATTTGGATGTCCTTTATGTCTTTCTCTAGCCTAATTGCTCTTTCTAGGACTTCCACTATTATGTTGAATAATAGTGGTGAGAGTAGGCATCTTGTATTTTTCCAGTACTTAGAAGAAAGGACTTCAATTTTTCCCTGTTTAGAATGATGCTAGCCATGGGTTTATCATATATGGCCTTTAATATTTTGAGTTATGCTCTTTCTATATTCATTTTTTTTCTCTATATTCATTTTTGTTAGGGTTTTTGTCAGAAAAGAATGTTGAATTTTATGAAATGCATTTTCAACACCTATTGAAATAATCATATGTTTTTGTTCTTGATTATGTTAATGTAATGTAACACATTTATTGATTTGTGTATGTTGAACTATCTTTGCATACATGAGGTGAATCCCACTTGATCATGGTGAATGATCTTTTTAATGTATTGTTGATTTCAGTTTTCTAGAATTTGTTGTTTTGCATCTATGTTCACTAATGATATTGACCTGTAGTTTTCTTTTTTGTTGTTGTGTCCTTGTTGGGTTTTGGTATCAGGGTAATGCTGGTCTCGTAGAATGAGTTTGCAAGTATTCCCTACACTTCAATTTTAGGGAGAGTTTGAATAGGATTAGTATTAGTGCTTTGAATGTTTGGTAGAATTTACCAGTGATCCATCAGGTCCTGGGCTTTTGTTTGATGGGAGTCTTTTTATTACAGCTTTGATTTCATTGCTCATTATTAGTTTGTTGAGGTTTTCTATTTCTTCATGGTTTGATCTTGGTAGGTTGTATGTCTAAGAATTTATCCATTTCTTCTAGGTTTTCCAGTTTGTTGACTTATACTTATTCATAATAGTCTCTAATGATTATTTGTATTTCTGAGGTCTCAGTTGTTATGTCTTTTTCATTTCTGATTTTATTTATTTGGATCTTCTTTCTTTTTTTCTTAGTCTAGGTAAAGATTGTCAAATTTGTTTATCTTTTTAATAAACCAAGCTCTTTCCTTCGAGCACTTTGAATGTGTCATTCTACTTCCTCCTGGTCTATATGGTTTCTGTTGAGAAGTCTGTTGATAGACAAATTGGAGCTCCTTTACATGTTACTTTCTTATCTCTTGCTGCTTTTAGCATCTTCTCTTTGTCCTTCACCTTTGAGAGTTTGGTTACTGTACACCTTGGAATAGTCTTTATTTGAGTTGAACCTCTTTGGTGTTCTAAGACTTTTCTGTATATTAATATTTACACCTTTCTCAAGTTTTGGAAAGTTTTCTGTTATCATTTTTTTTAATAAGCTTTCTACCTCTTGCTCTTGCTCAGCTTCTTCTTAAACTCCAATTACTCTTAGATTTGGTCTTTTGAAGTAATTGTCTGTATCTTGTAGGTAGGTGGTCTTCATTTTTTTTCTCTTTTGTGTCCTCTGACTGTGTATTTTCAAATAGCTGCTGGTCTTTGAGCTCACTGATATTTTCCTCTGCTCGGTTCATTCTGCTGTTGAGAGACTCTAAAGAGTTCTTCAGTTTAGTAAATGTATTTTTCAGTTTCAAGATTTCTGTTTGTTTTTAAAATCATTTTAATCTCTTTGTTAAATTTCTTTGATAAATTTCTGAATTACTTTTCTGTATTATCTTGGAGATCATTAAATTTCCTTAAAACTGCTATTTTGAATTCTTGGTCCACAAGCTCACAAGTCACCATCTTGTTAGGGATGTTTGCTTTGTCTTTTTGTGGAGGTTATGTTTCCTTGTTTGCTGTTGTTTCTTGTGGGTATATGTCTGTGTCCTTCCACTAAAGGATTAGTTATTTATTCCAGTTTTCTCTGACAAGCTTGTTTGGTTTTTTATTGAATGTATTTGCTTAACACATCTTTACTGCTAGGTTGCTGCCTCCTTTTCAGCTCTAGGTGGAGCTTTAAGCCCAGGTTTGCCTTGGTTCCAGTGAATGGTTGGAGTGCTGCCTGTCCCAAATGGGGGCAGTTTCAAAAGTGTTATTACCCCCCAGCAGTGTGGAAAGGCTGGCTAAGGGTTTGTGCCCAAAAGACTTGGGGGACTGACCTTCTACAGCCACCCTTATTATATTTGGCATCTCCTTTGGCTGAGATACAGAGGAGAGTTTACAGAGCTGGGGGCAGTAATCCCACCTCCTGCATTTGTCTCTGCCTGTCCATTTGGTGGAGTTTTTAGATTTTTCTAGGAATAAAATCACGTCATCTGCAAAGAAGGCTAATTTGACTTCTTCCTTCCTAATTTGGATGTCCTTTATGTCTTTCTCTAGCTTAATTGCTCTTTCTAGGACTTCCACTATTACGTTAAATAATAGTGGTGAGAGTAGGCATCCTTGGGGATGTCCTTGGGGATATTTCCTTCTTCAGGCAGTCATGATGCTTCCTTTGCGTTAAGTCAAGGACAGGTCTCCTGGCAGGGAATCCAAAAAGTTGGGGAAGCTGGTTGACCACCTCAATTTCACTTTTTTCAGTATAGAAGCCATGACAAATTCAGGGGAGATTTTCTGCACATTTGGTGCTGGTCAGAATAGTGTGGAGGGACATTGTGGATGTATGGATGTGGAAGTCCAATTTTCCTACTGTCTGCTTGCAGTTTTTCCACTTCCCTGTGGCCTCTGGAACTATATCATTTGCAGACTTGAGCTCTGAGTTGTTGCTCAGTGTTGTATGTTTGTTTTTGGTTTTCTGTGGGAGTAAAGCCAGCTTGCCTCTATGCTATTGTCTTGAAGCCAGAACCCTTAGAATTCTGTTCATTGACAATAATGTGCTGCAAATAAAGATAATCTAATTTCTTCCTTCCTTTTGGACCTATTTCTTTTCTTTCCTTCCTTCCTTTTTTTTTTTTTTTTTGGCCTTATGCACTGTCTACTAGAAAAAGTGCTTCTAGTTTCCATCAGTGGTTATTTGGCTATGTCTGGAAAAATTTTTAGTTGACACAAATGATACATGTGCTACTGGAATCTAGTGGTAGAAACCAGGGATGTTGCTAAACATAGTACAATGCACAATCTAGCCCAAAGGAAAAATAAAGTTATCAGGCTCAAAATGTCAATATACTGATGCTGAAAAGCCCTGGTAAAACCTATGGTTAAATGTTAAATAGAAATGGTGAGAATGGACACCCTTATGCTGTTCCTGATCTTAGGGAGAAAGATTTCAGGCTTTCACCATTAAGTATGAGGTTAGCTGTGACTTTTCCATAGATGTCCTTTGTTATGTTAAGGACATTCTCTTCCATTCCTAGGTTGTTGAGAATTTCTATCAATAATGATATTAAATTTGAAAAACGTTTTTCTGCATCAAAGGAGATAATTGCATGCTTTTCTAATAGTATGTTGAATTGGCAAATTGTATTGATTGATTCTTGAATGTTGAACCAACCTTGAATTCCTGAGAAGAAGCACCTTGATCATTTTATATTATTAATTTTATTTTATTTTATATTTAATTATTATAGTACATAGTAGTTGTATATCTTTAAGGATACATGTGATGTTTCGATACAGGCATCCAAAGTGAATTAATCAAATCAGAGTAATTGGGGTGTCCATCACTTTAGGCACTTATCACCTCTCTGTACTACAGACATTCCAATTCCATTCTGTTGGCTATTGTAAAGCATCCCCTAACTCATTGTTGATCATAGTCACTTTGTTGTGCTATCAAATGTTGTTAATTCTATCTAACCATATTTTTGCACTTATCAACCACCCCCACTCCATTCCCCCATCCCTGCTATGCTTCCCAGACTCTAGAAACCATCAATCCACTATGTCTCCAGGAGATCAATCTTTTTAATATGTACCTCCCATATTTGAGTGAGAACATATGAGATTTGTCTTACTGTGCTTGGCTTATTTCAGTTAATGTCATGTTCTCCAGCTCCATCCATGTTGTTGCAAATGGCAGGGTTTAATTCTGTTTTGTGGCTATGTAACATTTCATTGTGTATATGTACAACAATTTCTTTATCCATTCATCCATTCCATTGATGGACACTTAGGTTGATTCCAAATCTTGGCTATTATGAGTAGGACTAAAATAAACATGAGATGCAGATATTTTTTTTTATATACAGAATTCCCGTCCTTTGGGTATATACCCAGCAGTGGGATTGCTGAATCATATGGTAGTTCTATCTTTAGTTTTATGAGAAATTTCCGTATTGTTCTCCATAGTGGTTGCACTATTTTACATTCCTACCAACAGTGTGCAAGGGTTCCCCTTTCTCCACATCCTTGCTAGCATTCATTATTGCCTGTTTTTTTGATAAAAGCCATTTTAACAGGTAAGAGATGATATCTCATACCTTGTGGCTTTGATTTGCATTTCTCTGATGACTGATGATGTTGAGCATTTTTTTTTAATTTCAAAGGATTGCATGTTTTGTTTTGCTATTGAGTTGTTGGAGTTCCTTATATATTCTATTTATTAATCCCTTGTCAGATAGGTAGTTTGCAAATATTTTCTCCCATTCTGTGGATTGTTTTCTCACTTTATCAATTGTTCTTTTTTTGAAGTGCAGAAGCTTTTTAGCTTGATATGATCCCATTTGTCAAATTTTGCTTTGGTTATCTGTGCTTTGAGGATATTACTCAAGAAGTCATTGCCCAGACTGATGTCCTGAAACATTTCCCCAATGTTTTCTCTTAATAATTTCATAGGTTGAGGCCTCAGATTTAAGTCTTTAATCAATTTTGGTTTGATTTTTGTATATGGTGAGCACTAGGGGTCTAATTTCATTCTTCTGCATATGGATATCTAGTTTTCCCAGCACTGTTTATTGAAGAGACTATCCTTTTGCCACTGTTCTTGGCACTTTTGTTGAAGACAAATTCACTATATATGTGTGGATTTATTTTGGAGATTTCTGTTCTGTTCTATTGGTCTATGTGCATGTTTTTATGCCAATGCTGTTTTGGTCACTAAAGCTGTGGAGTGTAATTTGAAGTCAAGTAATGTGATTCCTCCAGTTTTATTGTTTTTGCTAAGGATGGCTTTGGCTATTCTGGGTCTTTTGTGGTTCCTTATGAATTATTTTTTCTATTTCTGTGAAGAATGTCATTAGTATTTTGATGGGAATTCCATTAAATCTGTAGATTGCTTTGGGTAATATGGACATTTTTAACTATATTGATTCTTTCAATCCATGAGCGTGGAATAGCTTTTCATATTTTGTGTCTTCTTTAATTTCTTTCATCAATGTTTTATAGTTTTCATTATTAACATCTTTCACTTCTTTGGTTAAGTTTATTCCTAGGTATTTTATTTTATTTGTAATTTATTGTAAATGGGATTAATTTCTTGGTTTCTTGTTAAGATTATTTACTGTTGGCATATAGAAATGCTACTTATTTTTGTATGTTGATTTTGTATCCTGCCACTTTACTGAGTTTGTTTCTCAGTTTTAACAGTTTTTTTGTGCAGTCTTTAGATTTCTCTAGATATAAGATCATATCCTCTGCAAACAAAGATAATTTGACTTATTCCTTTCCAATTTGGATGCCCTTTCTTTCTCTTGTCTGATTGCTCTACCTAGAACTTCCAGTTCTAGCTAGAACTTTGAATAACAGTGGTAAAAGTGGGCACCCTTGTCTTATTTCAGATCTTAGTGGAAAGGCTTTCAGTTTTCTTTCATTCAATATGATACTAGCTGTGGGTCTGTCATATATGGCTTTTATCACATTGAGGTAATTTCCTTCTATACTTAATTATTTTGAGAGTTTTTATCATGAAGGAATTTTGAATTTTGTTGAATGCTTTTTCAGCTTCAATTGAAATGATTGTATGGTTTTTGTCCTTCATTCTATTAATATGATGTATCATATTGATTGATTTTTATATGTTGAACCATCCTTGTATCACTGCCATTAATCTCATCTGACCATGATGAATAATCTTTTTAATTTGTTGTTGAATTCAGTTTGCTATTATTTTGTTGAGGATATTTGCATCTTTGTTCATCAGACATATTGGTGTTTAGTTTTCTTTTTTTGTCATGTCTTTGTCTGGTTTTAGTATCGGGGTGATATACACCTTATCGAATGAGTGTAGGTGTATTCCTTACTTCTCATTTTTTTTTTGAATAGTTTAAGTATGATTGGTATTAATTCTTCCATGAGCGCTTGGTAGAATTCAGCAGTGAAGCCACTGGGTCTGGGCTTTTCTTGATGGGAGACTTTTTATTACCATTTCTGTATCACTACTTGTTACTGGTTTAGTCATGTGTTAGATTTTTGTCCTGGTTCAATCTTTGTATGTTGTATGTGTCTAGGAATTTATCCATTTTTTCTAGGTTTTCCAATTTATTGGCATATAGTTGCTCATAGTAGTCTCTAAAGATCCTTTAGATTTCTGTAGTATCAGTTGTAATGTTTTCTTTTTCTTTTCTGATTTATTTGAGTCTTCTCTCTTGTTTTTAGTCTTGCTGCAGGTGTGTCATATCTTTTCAAAAAACAAATTTTTTGTTTCATTGATCTTTGTACTGTTTTTGGTTTCAATTTCATTTATTTCTGCTCTGATGTTTATTTCTTTTCTTCTATTAATTTTGGGTTTCATTGGCTATTGTTTTTCTAGTGTTTTGAGATGCATCATTATGTTGTTTATTTGAAGGTTTTCTACTTTTTTGATGTAGGCACTTATTGCACTATACTTTCTTCTTCTTATTGTTTTTGCTGTATCCCATAGGTTTTGGGATGTTGCAGTTTCATTTTCATTTGTTTTGAGAAATTACTTGATATTCTTCTTAAACTCTTCATTGACCAACTGATCATTTGGGAGCATATTGTTTATTAATAATTTCCATGTGTTTATGTATTTTCCAATGTTCCTCTTGTTATTGATTTCTAATTTTATTCCATTGTGCTCAGAGAAAAGATTTGGTATGATTTTAATTATTTTGAATTTTCTGAGACTTGTTTTGTGGCTAACATATGGCCTATCCTTGAGAATAATCTATAAGCTGGGGAGAACATGTATTCTGTAGCTGTTGAATGAAATGTTCTGTAATAGATATAAGGTCCATTTGGTATACAGTAGAGATTAAGTTCAATGTTTTCTTTGTTGACTTTCTGTCTGGATGATCTGTCCAATGCTGAAAGTGGAGTATTGAGGTCTTCAGTGATTATTTTATTGGGATCTCTCTCTCTCTCTTTAACTCTGATAATATTTGCTTTATATAGCTGAGTGCTCCAGTGTTGGATGTATATATTTAGAATTGTTATATCCTCCTGCTGAATTGACTCCTTTATCATTATATAATGACCTTCTTTGTCTCTTTACAGTTTTTGTCTTAAAATCTATTTTATCTGATAAAAGTATAGCTACTCTTATGTTCTTTTGGGTTTTCATTTGCATGGAACATCTTTTTCCATCCCTTTATTTTTAGTCTATGTGTATATTTATAAATGAAGTGAGTTTTTTGCAGATAATATATAGTCTGCTCTTATTTTTTTTAATCCATTCAGCCACTCTCTGTCTTTTGATTGGAGAGTTGGTCCATTTACATTCAACATAATTATTGATAGGTAAGGACTTACTACTACCATGTTGTTATTTGATTTCCATTTGTTTTGTGATTTTCTCTTTCTTCCTTCCTTCCTTCTTGCCTTCCTTCCTTCCTGTCTTCCTTTGTTAAAAGTGATTTTCTGTGGTAGTATGTTTTTTAACTTGTTGCTTTTCATTTTTTGTGTATCTGTTGTAGGTTTTTTGATTTGAGGTTACTATGAAATTTGCAAAAAATAGTTTATAACCAATTATTTTAAACATATGACAATTCTGCTTACAAACAAACAAAGCAAAGAGAAGTCTAATAGAAATTCAACCCTTTAACTCCATCCCTCCACCCCTACCCTGCTTTTTAGCTTTTTGTTGTTTTCATCTATATATTTTCATGCTATCTCTCAAAAAGTTGTTGTAGTTATTTTTGGTAAGTTTTTCTTTTTGTCTTTCTACTCAAGATATAAGTGGTTGATACACTGCAATTACAGCAATAGAGTATTCTTTATTTATGTACTTACTGCTACCAGTGAGTTGAATACCTTCAGATGATTTCTTATTGTTCATTAATATCCTTTCCTTTCATATTGAAGAACTCCTTTTAGCACTTCTTGTAGGACAGGTCTAGTGTTGATGACACCCCTCAGCTTTTGTTTATCTGGGAAAGTCTTTATTTCTCCACGTTTGGAAGATAATTTTGCATAATATGCTGTTCTAGGGTTAAGGTTTTTATTCCTTTGGTGCTTTGAATATGTCATGCCACTCTTTCCTTGCCTGTAAGGTTTCCACCTGTAAGATTTCTGAGAAATCTACTGCAAGACCTATTGAAACCCCTTTATGCATTATCTTTTTCTTTTTTCTTGCTTCCTTGAGGACCTTTTATTTATTCATGACCTTTGAGAGCTAGATTATTAAATGCCTTGAGGTAGTCTTGTTTGAGTTAAATCTACTTGGTATTCTCCCACTTTCTTATACCTATATAGTGGTATCTTTGGCTATGTTTGGAAAGTTCTCTGTTATTATTTCTTCCAATAAACTTTCTACCCCAATGTCTCTCTCTACTGCCTCTTTAAGGCCAATAACAGATTTGCCCTTTTAGGCTATTTTCTAGATCTTGTTAGGCATGCTTCATTCTTTTTCATTCTTTTTCCTTTTTTCTTTTCTGACTGTATATTTTCAAATAGCCTGTCTTCAAGATCACTAATGCTTTCTTGTGCCTGATCAATTCTACTGTTTAGAGAATCTGATACATTTCTCAGTTTGTCATTTGAATTCTGCAAAAGTTTTGCTTGAATTTTTTTTATTATTTTAATCTCTTTGTTAAATTTCTCTTATAGGATTCTTAATTCCTTCTCTGTGTTCTCTTGAAGTTCATTGATTTCTTCAGGACAGCTAGTTCAAATTCTTTGTCTGAAAGGTCACATATGTCCAGCACTCCAGAATTGGTCATTGATAACTTATTTCGTGCAGTTGATGATTGATGAGGCCATGTTTTCCTGGATGTTCTTGATGCCCTTAGATATTTGTCAATGTTTGGGCATTAAAGAGTTAGATATTTATTTTAATCTTCACCTTCTGGGCTTATTTGAACCCATTCTTCTGCAGAAGTCTTTCTAGATATTCAAAGGGAATTGAGTGCTATAATCTAAGTCTTTGGTCACTGCAGCCATTTCAGCACTGGGCATGCCACAAGCCCAGTAATGTGACTGTTGCAAACCATCCTCGTGGAATTGAGTAAAATATGGGAGAATTCCCAGGATTACTGAGCTAAATCTCTCACTGGTTTCCCTCACTCTGTGTGCTGAACTGCTGGAGTTGGGGAGGAGTGCTGTGGGCACTCCCTCATGGCCACCAGTGCCAGGTCACACCTGAAGACAGACCAGTCTCACCCAAAGCCCATGGTGACTATTGCCTGGTTACCTCTGATGTTTATTCAAAGCCCAAGGGTTCTTTAGTCAGCAGGTGGTGGATCCTGCCAGAACTAGGTACTTCTTTTCAGGGAAGCGTGTTTCCTTCAGGGTGGGTCTAGAAATGCCATTCAGGTATTAAGGCCTGGACTCAGGGCCTTCAGGAGTCTGTGTGGTACTTTATTTTCCTGTGGCTGAACTGGTACCCAAGTTGCAAAACAAAGTCCTCTAAGCTCTTTCCTTTCCTTTCTTTAAGTGGAAGAAGGCTCTCCTTAAACCACACTCCCTGTATTTGGGTAAGGGCACCAGCTTGGCTGCTGCAGCTGGTTTCTCACAGCGTCATGTACACCCCAAGTCCCCTGGCTCTGAGCCAGCACAACTGAAAGAATTGCTCAAAGACTGTAGACTTCCTTATAGAATTTAGTCCATTCCCAGGCTGCTTTTTGTCAGCCAGTGGTGGGGCTGTCCAGAACTCAGGTTCAGGGCAGAGGCAGAGGATTTCCCTCTAGCCAGGCTGGTCTAAATGCTCCCTCCACGGGCAGTTACAGAATTCTGCCCTGTACTGTGTTTTCCTGTGTCAGGGTGGCCCTGAGTTTCAATGCAAAGTCCCACAGTCACTGTACCTTCCCTTCCCCAGGCAAACAAATTCTCTTTCCACTCAGGGTGCTGGCATGGCACAGCCAGGAGATGAGTGAGGGGTGGTGTAGGCAATGCAACATTCTCTTTTCTGTTTTCTCAGTGCCTCTTTCCTGGATATAATGTCAAAACCAGGTAGTATGATCACTGATCTGATTTTTGGTTCTTTTGAAGGTGCTTGATTGTATGGCTAGTTGTTGAATTTGGTGTTCATGTAGAGGGATGATCATTGGAGGTTTCTATTTGCCCATCTTGATCTGCCTCCTTTATCTATATTATTAATTTTATATGTTGATGGACTTGATTTGTTGAAATTTTGTCAAGGACTTTCGCATCTATATTCATGAGGGATATTGAGCTATAATTTTCTTTCATTGTAATGTCTTTATCTGGTTTCAATATAAAGGTATTGTTGACCCATAAAATAAGTTGGAACATGTTCCTTCATCTTAGTTTTTGGAAGAATTCTCATAAAATTTATATTATTTCTTTCATAGTAATGAAAGAAATTCATTCATTTCTTGGTAAAATTCAACAGTGTAGACATCTGGGCCTCAAGTTTTTTGAGGAGGCAGGCTTTTAAGTGTTAGTTCAGTTGCTTTAATAATTAAAGGCTATTTAGGTTATTTATTCTTGAATAAATTTTAATAGTTTGTGTCTTTGAGGGAATTTTTCCATTACCATGTATGCTATAAAATGTATAGGCATAAAGTTGTTCATACATTTTTATTGTACTCCTAATTTCTGTAAGATCTAGTGATGTCCTTCTTTCAATTCTGATGTTGATAATTTGTTTCTTCTTTTCTCTTAATGAGTCTAATCAAGAAGTTTGTTAATTTTATTAACAGAGTTTGTTGATTTTGTTGGTGTCTTCAAACAGTAAAATTTTGGTTTCATTGACTTTATTGATTTTTATCTTTTAAATTGCATTAATTTTGTTCTCATCATAATTTTTTCCTGTCTTCTCTTTGCTTTGTGTTTTATTTGCTCATCTTATTTCTAGATTCTTAATGTGGAAGCATTGATTATTGATTTAAAACCTTTATTTCTAATATAAGTATTTAGTAGTATAATATTTTCCCTAAGCATTGATTTAATTGGGTCCCAGAAAATTTTTAACTGTTTTATTTTTATTTAATTGACATACAATAAAAGGCATATACTTAAAGTATATGATGCGATAAATTTGTAAATATATGTATGCTCATGAAACCATCACCATAGTTAAGATAATGAATATATTTCATCACTCCCAAACATTTCCTTACGTCCTTTTATAATCTCTCCCTCCTATTCTTCTTCATTTGCCCCCATTCCTCTAGGTAATCATTGATTTGTTTACTATTACTATAGATTAGTTTGCTTTTCTATACTTTTATACAAGTGAGGTTACATAATATATAGTCTTCATTATGAGGCATAATTATTTTGAGGTTCATCCATGTTATAGTGTATATTAATAGTTTATTTCTTTTTATTGCCTAATAGTATTTCATTGTATGGATATACTATAGATTTATCCATTCATTTGTTGTATGTCATTTGAGTTGTCACCAGATTTAGGCTATTACATATAAAGTTGCTGTGACTATTTATGTATTCACTTTTTCTAAATATATGCTTTAATTTCTCTTGGAATGAAATACTTAGGAAATTTGGATCATATAGTAGATGTATAATTTTTTTTTTTTTTTTTTTGAGACAGAGTCTCACTTTGTTGCCCAGGCTAGAGTGAGTGCCGTGGCGTCAGCCTCACTCACAGCAACCTCAAACTCCTGGGCTCAAGCAATCCTACTGCCTCCCGAGTAGCTGGGACTACAGGCATGCGCCACCTTGCCTGGCTAAGTTTTTCTATATATATATATTAGTTGGCCAATTAATTTCTTTCTATTTATAGTAGAGACGGGGTCTCGCTCTTGCTCAGGCTGGTTTCGAATTCCTGACCTTGAGCAATCCGCCCGCCTCGGCCTCCCAGAGTGCTAGGATTACAGGCGTGAGCCACTGTGCCCGGCCGTATAATTTTTTAAGATACTTAAAAACTGTTATTCAAAGTGGTTATCCACTTTACTTTCCTACCAGCAGTATATGAGAACTACATTTGCCCTCTTACTATACTTTTCGTTTAATTTATATTTCATTTGAATATTCTAACTGAAAAAGTGTATTTTTAAAATGTTTTAAAATATAAGATATCCATGTTGACATTTCATTTATGAAATAAAGTCCTTCGGCCGGGCATGGTGGCTCACGCCTGTAATCCTAGCATTCTGGGAGGCCGAGGCGGGCGGATTGCTCGAGGTCAGGAGTTCGAAACCAGCCCGAGTGAGACCCTGTCTCTACTAAAAATAGAAATAAATTAATTGGCCAACTAAAAATATATATACAAAAAAAAAAAAAATTAGCCGGGCACGGTGGTACATGCCTGTAGTCCTAGCTACTTGGGAGGCTGAGGCAGAAGGATCGCTTGAGCCCAGGAGATTGAGGTTGCTGTGAGCTAGGCTGATGCCACGGCACTCACTCTAGCCTGGGCAACAAAGTGAGATTCTGTCTCAAAAAATAAAAAATAAAAATAAATAAATAAAGTCCTTCAAGATGTAATCACTCTTAGGGAAAAAAATAGATCATGGTGGTTCATTTTCACTACAAATGCAATTGTTTGATTCAGTTCCACCTTGGTGTCAAAGCTGAAATGTGAGCTGTGATTCTCCTGGCAGCCATGTTTAGAGCTGGCCTAAGAGGATGGGACTGGCATACAAAGAAAAGAAAAGTTAAAAAGAGAAGGAGAAAAGGAGAGGATAAAAAGTAGAGGGGGATAGAAAGAAACTGTATGGGTTTCTGGTTTTCTGAGAGCCTTCTGTTTAATGAAAGTTTTGAGACATGTGTCTTGTAGACCTCCACTTGGGACCCTGTAGCATTATCACCCTCCATCTCTTGTGTTTTTACAGCAAAAGTCTTAACCTTTTCCTTTTCAAGAGCCTGCAGGAATTTCTATGAGAAATGTGTGTGTGGATGGGTAGCATTTAAGTAATCATACATCTGCTTGTAAACTATTGGTACAATTTTATAACGTTATGTCCCTCTACTTATTTTAAAACCCCTAGTCTGACTTTGTCACCATCAGTGAGTTCTCACATCTATTTTGACTTTTCAAGTGGAAAGGTATTGTATTGGACATGTTCACAAGCCATTTTACATGTTCAAAAGTTGTTCACAGATAAAACACATAAAAAGATTAAACCTTTCTCTTGTGAATAAACAAACTGGTTTCAATGAGTCTTTGGTCTACCTGGCATGGTCCATTCATCCATGAAGAAACTTTCACTAATAATTAGTATGATCAATAATTCCTTCAAAGCACTGTCATGGTATATACAAATGTACACTTGAAAACTCTATACAGTTTGAAATCTGATTAACTCCAAAAATACCTCTGCTTATGCTTAGTTTTGCCAGTAAAAAGACGCTGAAGTTATACTTTACATTTTGTTAACCAAGGGCTAACACTTTTCTCTAAGGATTTTTATCCCAATGTCAGACAGAATCATTTTAATTGAATATCATAGAACACAGACAAGGTCTATATTTTTGCTATCTAGAAACTCCTAGATGGTGGTCCTTTGACTACCTACTTTTTTCTCATAGAAAACAATTTAGTCAGATGAGTGAATATAAATGTATTTATAATTTCTTTGTGGATCCCAGGATTCATTGGTATAATTTAACTTACTAAATACTCCACACAAAATCCAAGTAGCTAAAAAACTGACTAGCTAAGGTAGTATGAGCGATGGAAAACTAGAAGATAATTTTCAAGGTGATTGAACTTGCAAAGTAGATAAACTTCAAGGTAGTAGTAGGGAAACCATGCCTAGAAGAGCAATGCCTGAGTCTACTCCTATGCAGCCTGACCACAGCAATCAATCCGGAGCTTTACCAGATGCCTACAGAGTCTGAATGCGTTGGCGGCTACCCAGTGCTTCAGAGAATGAGAAGGAGACTAGGTCATTTTTTTCATAAAAATCTAACAGAGAATTCCATCCCAGCTACATTACATCTCATGAAAGAGAGACATCTTGTGTTCCATTAAGTCTAGAGATTTTAGTTTTAGTAAGAATGGATGGAAACTTTTCCTCCACCATCCTAGATGATCACTTAGAAGGTAAATTTATCCTGAAGGACTCAAATATAAATCTACACACCAGCTACAGATGAGGCAATGTACATTTTTACGTTGGAATTAAAATACATCACTTTGTCTAACTATGGAATTCTTCAGCCTCCTATTTTAAGTTTCATGCTTGAAGAACTACAAAAAAATGCCTTAAAATAGAAACTTTAAAGACCAAACCATTCATGGACCTGCCTATGTCAAAAGCTCAAATTAGAGCTAATGAGTTTATGAGGCTGATTCTAAATTCAATTTGATAAACACTTATTGAGAATCTATTGTGAGCAAGAAGCACACTACTAAGTAAAAAAGTACAACTACTACTAGTGTAACAGAATTTGTGTCTAGAGAAAACCAAGGATGTATTTTTAAAGGGCTATTTAGCCTGAGAGAAACTAGGGAGAGCACAAAACATAATTACAGGAATATTTCACAGAGCACATTTCTGAATTTCCTGTGTTTGGTCAGTCAACTTCAGAAGAATGTGGGAAAGCCAATGAGGGCATTTCTGGGCAAGAGGAAGGAGGAGGTTCTGTCAGCCTAGAAGTCACTAATACTGTGAAATGAAAATAAAAAGTAACTTGGATCCCTATTTACAAGTTTACTCAAAATTGCTCTGGAGAGAAAGCCAGTATATGGATCAGTATAACACGCTTAGGGCTGCAGAGTGAAAAGGACAGAGAGGCAACTGAAAAGTAATGGGTCCAAGGCCCCAGAAAGTAGCACTGGGGGACTGTCTAATCTTAAATGCCAAAGGGAAAGAAATGGCAATGGAATTGGACCTGAAGCCTTTGGAGGCTTAAGTTTTACACAAAAAGCAAACCTTGACAAAGTCCCTGCTTGCAGAAATCTTATCTTGTGCTGAAGCGCTGTGCTGGGCCCAGCGAGCTCTAACCCGTCACTGACATGCTGGGAGACTTTCTGGCAGAGTGCAACAGTTTAGAGCAGCACTGAAAGCCCTGGTGTGTTTACACAGTCATGTCCAGTTTACCTGTGTCAGACAAGACTTTGACAGGCCTGAGAGAAGGAACTACACAGGGTTGCCAGTTATCCATACTGCTGGAAACACCACTAGCCTGGCCAGCCAAAGAAAAACACATGTGCCTGCCAGAAGTAACAAAGTAATGGACTTTCCATAAGAAGCTATCAGTTCTGGATGATTTGGTATTTTCAGAGGAAAGACTTATGTACAGTAGGGTACTGCAATCATTAAGACCCGAACTGACGGGCTCATGGATTCAGGGTAGAGCAGGGAGGTGCTAGTGAAGAAATGAAGCATCCATGCAGAGAATCTGTGTTCCCAAAGGGGCAGGAAGGTGCAGTTATTGAGGTAAATGTACAATAGCTCATACTTTAAAGCATGGAATGTCAACATCTAAGGATTGTTTATGGTACCAACAGCCTGGCATGATACACAGTTTGGAATGAGAAACAAGGATTTAGGAAATGCAAATATGCTTTATCTACAATTGACAGCTACACCATGTGCCTTAGAAATACAAAGACAAAATGTATAAAAAATTTTCACACACATTACTAATCCCTAAGCATTCTTGGCTGAACAATCTTGAGCTGGGATCTATGAGTTCACTGTGGCCCATTACATTTCCTTAGGGTCAATTTAACTCTTAGGTCCGGTCCTAGAGTTTCTGACTTTATTAAAGTATGTTTTTCGCAGTTTATCAAATAAGATTCCAAAACTTTTCAGAGACAAAAGTAGATTCAATATTTTGAATGGAACTTATGGCTTAAAAAATTCCTAAAAAACTGCTTAATATCAGGTAAAGAATGTAAATATGGAACTTCATACTGTTTACTATTATTTCTCTAGACCTTAGAGTATCTTGTCCAAGGTTAGTACCTTAAAAAACAAAAGACTTTTTGGAGTAACAGGGAATGAATTTTTCTCATTAATAAGTGAACCTTATATAAAAGCTAGTATTCTTAGTAATAACCTATTTTATTTCTCCTAGAACTAGAAGTATCATTTAACTTAGGAGTGCCAGATGTCGTCATTCAATAAAGTATTCAGCACTCTATCTATCTGAATATTCATGAGCCCAGATGCCTAGGATATGTCAGATTACCGATACTCATGTGAAATTGTGTAGCGGAAACTGTTAAATGTACATTTTGGGGAAAACTAGTTCCAGGCTTGATTCTCTGATGTTACACAGGATTTAGCGGCGGGTCCATTGCCTTAACTGTAAGTTAATGAGAAACTTAGCACACGGTTTCTTATTAACACTGGAAAGTTCGGCTTGGAATCCCAATTTGTCCCTCTCACATAAAACTGTTTTTTAAAACCTAACAGTAGAAAAAGAGAAATAGCACATGCCTCTTTCTTAGCAAGACATCCTTTACAGCCTTCCCATTATGGATAACTATCAAAGATAAAATCATTCTCCAGACACCATTAACTTGAATCAATGTCTATATTCTTGCATTAATGGTAAGATAAAACGGTAAATTATGAGAAGATACAAGGTTGAGTATGCCAAATGAGGGAAGGACTGATTCTTACTACAAAGGGTTTGATATGAAGAGCCATTAGTGAATGGTTTGCAATACTATATACTTAAAAGTTCTTGATGCATTCTCACAGATTCTTATTACTGCAGCATAGTTTTGAAAAATAAACACTTACTATAGTTCTAAGCTGGGTCTATGGGCAGAACATGATTCATCCACTGGTGACATGCCCAGTGGCTAATTGGACAGAAACAGAATATAGAACAGAGGCAAAATAAAATCCGGAAAGAGTGTTAAGTGACTCGGAGGACTGTGCAATGCAAAGCAGAAAGGAACACATCAGTACTGGCAAAAGATTAGGATTTGATATCCTTAATGTAACTACCAAACTGTCAAACGCAATCTTAAAAGAATGGACTACTGAGATGTAGTGAAAAAAGCAGAATGCTATTTTGTGGCTACATTGTTCAAAAGCTTCTTATTGCATTTAGAATAAGATCTTAACTCTTTATCATGGCCTACAGACCTACATAATGTGGCTTCTGCTGACGTCCCCAACCTTATCTGTTTCTGCTCTAAACTATTTTCCTGATGTTCCAGCCACATAGCCTCCATTTTGCACATACAGATCCTTGAGGTCCTGCCTTAAGTCTGTCTCTCCCTTCAAATGGTCTCGGTGAACTCCCCACCCACCCGGCCACTCAGATCTTCCTGTACTATGTTTGGCTCTATAGCATCTTCAAAGTCTTAGATACATTTCCCTCCGCTATGGGAGGCTTCATCTGAACATGCAATTGAATGGGACTTTCCAGCATCTTAGTCACTCTCTAGCATCTCTCCCAATTTAACTCCTTTAGTTTTCTTCATAACACTTATTACGACCCACAGTAACCTTGTTTAATTATACGTTTTCTGTTTTCTCCAACTGGACTCCAACCATATTGAAGGCAGAAACCTTGTCTCTCTTGTTCACTGTTTATTTCTGGCACTTGGTGGCTGCTATATGGAAGGTACTCAATAAATATCTGTAGACAAACATAAACCCAAATGGATCATATAAAGCTGCATTGCAGGCAACTGGATCCTAATATTGAGCCTAAGAAAATAGGGTTTCCAGAATCCAAGCAAGGGGAGCCTATATTCAGGCCACAGAGGGCACATTGCCCAGCTTTAATGTCCACGAGTAACCTTCCGAAAAGTTCATCTAACCCAACCAGTCTCTGCTTCTCTCAACCCTATTTGTCAATCATACCAAGCCTTTCATCTAGCCTCTCCTATAATTCCTCTTGGATATTCTGCAAATGACACATGGAAACATGGACTCCATCCATGGGAACCAACACACAATTAACCACCCTTCCACTAAAGCTCCATTTGGTCTCTAGTATGCTTATACTGGCTGTTCATCAAGGCCCAGGATGTTGGTCACTCTCAGAACAGGAGCTTTGCATCCAATTGTTCTAGTTCTTTGTGTCTTAATTAATGGTTCTATTTCAAGTGGTTAGAGCTGCATAGTATTTGGCTTAAACCACAGGCAGCCCTGGAAGGAAACTAGAAGGATGGGAGCTCAGTCAGTCTGTTGTTGGAATCAAAATACCTAGCTAGGCCCAGTGGGGGCTAATCTAAGGGAGGCTCATATGCAGAGTGACTTAGGGATTGGAGAGCAGGGGTGCTTCTGATGTTTTGGTGATAACAAAAGAAAGAAAAAGAAGAGTGTACGGGAGGAATTAGGGTCTGCCGATTGAAAGGCACATGACTTGATGGGTGTATTATTCCATTTTATTGGAAAATATTTTAGGGTAGGCAAGGCTTGACAGGAGAGTTGTTAATTTTTTTTTCTTTTTCTTCAATCAAAATATTCTGACAATATATCCACAAAGGCTATGGAATCTATGAGCCCAGCTGCTGTGTACCACAAGCCATCAGAATCATAAATGTTAACCTTCACATCTTATGTAGGTAATATTTGTGTGCAACTTGGTGATCAGCTATGATGAGACAATGGGAATAAAGAACAAACTAATGGTGTTGGTTTTATTTTTTGTTTTTCTTTCCTTTCTTTGTTTGCCTTTCTGTCTTTCCTCCTCCTCCTCTTCTCTCTCTCACTCTCTCTCTATCCCTCTTTATGAGAACCTGATTGTGTGCAGTTTCAATTATTGTCATGTGTTTATTCTTCCCTTTAAGCAGAAGAGAGAGTGTTAAGTGCTAGATACACAAGTAGATTTTTGTTTTCCAACACAGACTCTCTGCACTCTCCTCACTGTGCACTGTGTTAATGGAAGATGAAAGCCATCTGTTCCCCATCCAATAATCATGTCTTCTTGATCTGTCTGTTAAAATTACACAGTTGTTAGAAGGCTCTATCACTCATTTCCTGTTTGCCAAGACACCTGTCATATGAGCTTTGCATCCAGAATCAATAACTGCTAATCTGTGGGAACACACACAGCTTTTCTGGAGCACTCTTAAAGACACAAGGTCAAGGAGTCAAGTGTTGGGTTCTTATCTTGTATTGTCACTCATGTTCCATGATCTGTAAAACGGTAACAATGTAATCTACCTCATGGAGTTGTTGTGTGGCTCAGTTTAGTTAATGTACATAAAGTACATTGGGGAATAGTAAATAATAATATGAATATAAACAGGAATTAATGAAGGTACAGAGTGCTGAATCCCAAAAGAAGATCCCTGTGCTCGTTTCTCAAGGGGCTTCAGATAGCCACATTTATTAATTAGGAGGCTTCTTTGTATGTTGGTAAGTTGCTTACACACAATTTACATGGGCCGTGTAACCTATTCTTTGGTCTAAAGTTATATATTGACTTTGTGACAAGTAGGAATGTTAGTTCATAATGCCAGGGTGCAATAAATGGCGAATACATTTGTTTCTCTAAATTTAATTTAATTTATTTTGATTAGAATGGTGGAAGATAAAAACCTAGACATTTGTAACGTTGGTATAGGATATTGCTGGGGGTAGTGAAAGAGGAAATCTTTCATCTCTCTGGCATCACTCAAGAACTAGGAGCATCTTAGGCAGTCCACGACAGTCAGAGTGTCCTTTAGTCTTTGGTCAACATCGGTCACCATTGATATGTCTGTTGTTCGAGCACACTTGTGCCCTTGAAGTTGGGAAGCCCTGCTACTTCCATGTCAGCTTTGAGTTTGGGAGTTTTTGCCGAAGCTGAGAGCTTCCACATGTTTCAAACCCACACACTTCAAATCCCGTCCTTATATGTTGGTATACCAGGCAACCAATATCCTCTAAGTTATTGCCACCACCCCAGACCACTGGATGAAAAGAGGCCATTAAGAGGAAACAGGGCAGGCTGCTGTTTTCCCAAGCTCCCTAGAACTACAAGTCTCCCCTTTCCTTCCTGACAGACTGTCTGGGAGACCTTCCCTAAACCTCTCCTTCCAAACCTTCCCAGAACTCACTTCCCAACCCTTTGAAACAATCTACCATTATGCCCCTCAATGAGCTCAGGCTCCTTTTCCCCCTTTCCAAAAAAATGAATCAAGAAAGTGGTTGTCTTATGAGCATCTGGCAGTTTCAGCCTGCCTCTGTGAAGTTCTAAATCCTTGAGCGAAAAAAACAAAATCCTAGCTACTTTAGAATGGGAAGGGAAAAGTACCTATAGTTACAAAAACCTGGTAAAATTAATATATTAGTTTATTCTGCTCTACTGCCATCAAAGTAGTTAATGTTTTCCTTTTCCTCCTTCCCATTTTAAATTTATATTATTAGCCTTGTACTAGATTATATCATAAGAAATACTGAAGAAAAAAACCAAGAAAACAGTTTGAGTTGGGAAAGAAGACTGAAAATTTTTGAGGAGTAATGAAGAAAAAGGGTTTGCGATAGGCTGGCTACTACTATTTGAAGGACATAGTAGGGGCTCTGAGTACTCTGTATATATTTAACTTGGGATGGCTCTTCATACGGGCTGATGTTGACAAGTCAGTTTTAAAAAGGAACTCTTGTTCCTAAGAACTGCATACTTCATCTGGGATAGCACTGACCACAAGAGGAGGACCTGCCAGCACTACATACATGAGAATATGGAAAAATAGAAACCAAGACTAGTAAACTTGTACTGGGTAGGACAGGTACATGTGATTAAAATCTCATTCTAACACTGAGGATGATGGAATAAATTATTTGCTTATTCTCATTTTAAGTTTATGACACCTGATTTAGTGGAAAAAGAAATAAATTATAAAATTGACTGGCTGGCTATTTTGATTTCTATCTTTGAGTTGTTTCTGATTTTAACAATGGTCTACATTGAACATGAGAAACAGAAATCTTGTATTTGAATATAAAGTTATACTAATTCCTCCATTCATAAATTTGTGAGCACTTTCCCTGGTATCACGAGGTTTATAAAAATAAAGACCTCGTCTCTGCTCTTAACAATCAAGTAAATATCAAACTCTTTTATGAAATTCATTTAATTTGATCCTTGATTCAAGACCATGCTCTGTGGTGAAATCACAGGTAGTGTTATGTATTCCTTTTTGGATAGCTGAAGAATATGAAGCTCAGAAAGGCGACCTGATTCCCATAGTATTATATCCAGTTAAAGAAAGTGCTGGAAGTGCATCCAAAGATTCAATTTCAGTAATCTTTGTAATACTACACCCTGACTCTGGAGTCCCAGGGATTCCTGCAGGAAGGAACTTACAGTGGAACAGCCAGCAGGTGGGAATAATTTGAATTTTGGGGATCCTTTCCTAAAATGACACAGTAAAGAGAGTTGCTCAGCCTCACATCCTGTAAGCATGGCACCTGCCTGGACCATTGCGTGAGAAAGTATAATCAACGAGCATTTAGATCATCATGGTATGGAATGAACACATGCTTGACGTGGACAGATCTTCATTCAGATACCATTATGGACATTAATCTTTACATGCCTCCATTTCCTGAGACGTTCTGATGACCTACCTTGTAGGACTGGTAGAAGAAATGAGTAAGATAGCTAATAGAGGAGCCTTGATCTAGAGGTACTCCATAAACATTAATTTCTACCACCACCACCCAACACACACACATACACACACACACTTAATTCCCATTCATGCATTCAATAAACAAACATTTATTGAGCACCTACGATATGGAGGTCTCTTTGCTGGGCAGGAGGGTCACAAATATAAATAGCATCTAATCCCTGCCTCAAGGAATTTGTCTCTTATTGCACTTAATAGGGGAGAGGACTTTACTTAAACTCTTCCACGCAGAGGACAAAAAGGCAGCCTGGGAGACTGGGAATGGGGAGTTGTCAAGAGGTGCAGAGAAAATAGAGTCAAATTTCTTTTTGGATGCTGTCCTTTGGGCTGAGTGGCGGGTCTGTGGCAAGGAATGGGATTTTGCCTTACTCTTCTCAGATGCAGCTGAGAGAGCTGCCTCTAAAGGGAAGTCTATGTCCTCTATTGTCTGTTCCCTGATATCCCCAACTTCCATCAAGGGCCTTTTGCAGTTGTCTGCTTTGCCTTTATCCTAAAACTAACTTCCTGAGGAGGTGCGAGATGCTGTGAACTCGTGGCCTGAATGCTCAGGGCTGTCCTGATGTGGGTGGCCTGCTGTGAGGCAGTCAAGTGACGGTGCTATCTTTGCCCTGGGATACAGGCGGACACGGGGCTCAGAAGAGGCAATTGTCCTTCCAGGTCCTCTTCGTCTTCTCTACTTACTGGGAGCTTTCCTATGTTGCTCGCCATTTCGACTGTGTATAAAGCTCAACAGGCTTGTGGTAATAGAAAAGGGCAGAGATGCACTCAGGTACTTCTGTTCCTTTCCTCCAGAGAATTCAGGCAGCAGGAAGTGCCAATGGGCCTCAAAATGACTCTTCCTAATTCACTGCGTGCACCCAAAAGCAGTGACAATAAACCATTCAAGAGTAAATGCTGATTTGTGTGTGTGTGAAAGAGAGAGACAGAGGCAGAGAGAGACAGAGATAGAGACAAAAAGTCAACAGCTATCAGCTATTGCCCTGTTCTGAAGTAGAAGTATTTTTAGTTTAAAAATTTCAAAAGGTACTCCAAAATAAATGCGGACACATATACTTGAACAACCAAGAGCATTTTCTCAGAGGAATGTCTCCTGAGGAAAATGTCAAGTTTTTGCTTCTGGCCAGACTGGAAGCTGTCCCTGTGCTCACCTTACCCTGCCAACGCTTTGATCCTGAAGAAACACTCCAGTACTTCAAACTCGAGCCCACAATAGCAGACCTTGTGGTGGATGTGTTCCACAGTTGTGATCTTCCTAATTCACACTAACTTTCTCAAACCACATTCAGTATGAGGTACATACCACATGTCCATTCCCATTTTCCCAACGCTCAGCCCCAGCCCCTACCACCACAAACTGGTTTTTTCATCCAACTTCCCACCCATTCACCATGCTTTAAGAGCTCATAAAATTTCAAATCTCCTTCAAAGCCTTTCCCACTTAGACTGGAGCTGAGATGGAATTTTCTCCAGCATCGGCGTTCCAAGATGAAACTCACACCTTCAACCGCACCAAAAATGGCAACTACGATACTTTGAGTTTCAGAGTTACCTTCCCTAGAGCTCAAAGCTTTCTTAAAGATCCTTAAAGATCATTATATTTTGTTGATGTAGCATTCTACTAGATTAAAAAAAACAAAAAAGCAGCAGCAGCTACTATTTTCTCACTTGGCAGAGAGAAAACTGGAGTAGGCATTTAGTGGCATATCTAAGATCAGCTCAGCAGTGGTCCCCAACATTTTTGGCACCAGGGACTGGTTTCATGGAAGACAATTTTTCCACAGATGGGTTGGGGATGCAGAGCTCAGGCGGAGGTGCTTGGCCAGGTTCCTAACAGGCCACAGACCAGTACCAGGGGTTGGGGACCGCAGTGGCTCAGCATAACCCTGAGGCAGGGCAAGGGGAGAACTTGCTGACTCTCAAAAATAATGATCTAGGCACTCCAGACCGAAAGCTTCCTTGGACTATCCAGTATCTTAGTTGTTACTGAACTTTATGACCATGGATTTTTCTTTGTTTTTATTCTCAGATGGATGTTAAAACTATTGGAAACTACTCCCTCTTCTCAAACATATATCCATTTCCCTCCTTCCAAATACCTGTATTTCCCCACCACCCTACTAGGGCTGTGTCTGAAATTCTGAACGTGGGAGTTGGAGAAGAGTGGAATTTCCTGCTTTCTCCTCCTCTGCCCTCATCATTGTCTCCTGGAAATGAAGGAAGCTGATATTTATTAATTGTCAAATGCAAGATGTATTTAATTTCATTTAATTTTTATGACAACCTTACTTTAGCTCAATCTCTTCTCAGAAAGATTAAATGCCTTATCTATATTTTCATAGCTAGCAAAATTCAAGGATGAAGGAATGTGGGGCTGAAACCCTTGCAAGATGCTGGGCTGATCTGAGAACACCCAGGATCTCACTAATTCCAAACCTATGTATTATTTCGGCTCTTTTTATTTCAAGCCTAGTCATTTTAAACAGATTTAGGCCATCCTAATCTCCTTTGGATAGATTCTCAAAAATGAGATCATCGAGTACCTTTATCCTTATTATAGACACTAAGGTTTTATAAAGTTTTATTATTCTGGGGGGAGGTTCTAAACATGAAGTTGGCTGATTTAACATTCTTATTCTAGAGGCTGGGAGTGAGAAGGAAGCCAAGAGTCTGACTTATTTCTTCTGAAATTCATTCAAATTATACAAAGCTATTCATTGACTTGGCCTTTCCCTCCCAAAGACCTTAATTTAGAAAGGTTTTCTTTCATTACTAGTGATTAAGAGAGTTTATTGCATAGAAACAAACCAGATGAGCCCTTGGAGAAATATGAAAGTCATCTCCAGCTGAGATGACCCATGAGTAAAATGGGTGAAAAGCATTCTATAAAGGAAGAAACTGTAAGAGAAGTTATTTTTAGAGGAAAAAAATGATTGTTAGAGGAAATAATATGTCTTTGGCTAGATATGTCATTTGATCCCCTTAGATAGTTTCTGCAACTATAAAATTAAAATAAACTTTTTAACTTAAAAAAAACTTAAAAATATTTTTTTCTCTCAATCTGATACACATAATCAATACAGGAAAAATGTTTAGGCTAAAAAACATGCACACATAATTCCATCCACCCAGATATAATGGCAATAAACACTTGATATATGAACCTCCAGCCCTTTTCTCTGCATACATATCTTAACATAAATAGAACCATAGCATAATACACTTATGAAACTTTCTTTTCCAAGTTAGTGTTATGAATATCAATTGATATTAATAAGAAAACATCTGTAACAGTAATTCCATACTTCATGATATGATATGGTATTCTGTACCATAACTTACCCTGTTTTTTAGAATTAGACAATGAGACTGTTTCCGATTTTTCAATTGTAAATAGTAATACAATGAGTGCCAACAAAATTATTTGCATAAGGCAATAATGACAAATAGCAATAGATGTCTGGAAATAAAACTACATATTACATGAAAGATATAAACATTTTAAAGTTTTGATAGATGTTCCCAAACTATTTTTCTGAAAATTGTACTACACACAATATATGACTGTGTCAGTATCCCTAAACCCACAGATTGATAGAAATACATGTCATTGTATTGTTTTAATACACATTTCTTTGATTAGCAATAATATAGGATAACTTTCACTATGTATGTTGGCTATATGCACTTCTTCTTTCATAAATGGCTTATCATCTTTTCTTGCCTACTATTTTCCACCCTAGTGTTGGTTTTTCATTTACTGATTTGTATAAACTCTTATTATTTTAAATGTAGTAAAACATTATAATAAATATTGCAAATATTTTTCCCAGTTTGTCTTTTTTTACCCCTTTTAATTTTGCTTATGGTATTTTATGCAACAAACTGAAGTTGTGTATTGTACAAAGTCAAATCTATCAGCATTTCCTTACTTGCGTTTTTCCTATGGCTTCAGGCTTAGATAATTATGAGGACTTTAAGTCAACTTTGGATAGGATGAGTATATTCACACCTAATGGGTGCAGTGCACAATGCACACCGTCTGGGGGATGGGCATGCTCATAGCTATGAGTTGGGCCTTGCAAGGGCAATATATGTAACCTAAATGTTTGTACCCCCGTAATATTCTGAAATTAAATAAGTAAATAAATAATTAAGAAAAAGTCAAACTTACAATACATAAGCTCTCTATAAACTAATTCAAAATTTTCATGTGTCTCTACTTATGAAACTGGTTATTGAACTATGCATCAATGGAACACCATTTTTCCATAATTTTAGTCAGGGTGTGTGCCATTACATATGAATAATGGAAGTCTTTCCAATTTTTCAGAAAAATAAATTTAATGGAATAGCTTTCAATTCTAAGGTTTCCCACCACATTTTTTCTTAGATGTTTGGTGCTGCTACTTATTGCCTTTATTAATATCTAATAAAACTTGGTGTCATATTTTATATTCTGTTATTTTAAATTTAATATGTCAATATTATATGGTGTTGTGCAAAAATTGCTATTACTTCCAGATGTTCTACTAACTGACAAGTTCAAGGATCTCTAGTGTATAGTACATGTTTGCTACAATTAAAGACTGAAAGGGTGGTAATGTTCACAACACAGAAAAATGAGAAAAGTGAAGACTATGAGTCCTAAGTACCAATTACTTCTTACCTTCTTTAAATCTGTGCCTTGGTTACCAATATCACCGACAGATGTACTCAATCAATGGGATTGCCACACTCTCGAAATTATAATTTTCTGATGGGCTCAAATAATTTCCCTAAAGGAAAGATATTTTGTAACCATAAAAATTATTATTCTTCATATTAGAAACATAAATGGGACAAAGGAAATGTATTCTTTGTTTTTTAATGCTTCCAGAGGCAATCTTTATTGCTGTACCGGGTCTGTGAAGAACATATACAAAGGCACCTCTCAACTGGCACTCACCAATGGAAGCTTTGAAAATATTCACCTATAAAATGCATGCATTTCCTGAACTGGTAGCTGCTTTATTCACCAGACCATTAAAAGCCCATTTAGAGGACCTCTCACAGGCTCATGTGCACTGCAGGTACTTAAAGCTGGCGAACCTAGCCTAGCAAGAAATAAAACCAAACAAAAAACTGGACCAACATCTACTAAAATTTACGGAGGGAAAAAGCTCTCTCCCCAAACCCAAATTTCCTCCAACACTAACACTCTTATAAAGAACAGGTAATGTGACAAAATTGCCCCACTTCCAATTCCCCAGCCCAAATCCAACACCCCTCCTGCCCTCCAAGTATCAATCATCAGCCCAGGCAAGGCAAATGAACTTTTAATCAATAACAGCTACTGTTTCTTGTACCAGGACTGTTTATGATTTAAAAGGGGAAAAAAATTAAATCAATCCTGATGTGAATGTTTTCCCTCTTGGAGAAAAAAGCAATACCCTGTGTCAAAGAAAGGGATGTAGTTTCACATTTTAAAAATACATTAAAATAAAATAAATTTGAAATTGTTTTTGCACACATTGTCCATAGACAGAAAAATAACTGTGTGGGATGCTATGGATGAATGAATCATGTTAGATAAGTGCCTTCAATCTATGTCATCACACCATTGTATTTCCTGTTTACATCCATTTGTTAGGATAGGTTAATAGAACTAGGAGAGAATTTAGGGAACATCTGTCCAAAGATGGCTGCCTTGGGAGACCCATCACTGGAGCTGTTTAGGCTTAGGTAAAAGGACCAGTCAACGGAAGCTGTAGAGGAAATTCAAACAATAGAAGGATTTTAGACTATATTGGTAGGTGAGACTGCTCATATATAGACACCTGCTATATAGAACTTACAAAAGTAGGTCTGCTCTGGTTGAAGATTCTTGCCCCTTTCCCTATTCATGTCCAAGAAGTAGTCCTGGTCTGAAATCCCCAGGGTTCTGCTAAAACGTTTTTGAAGCCCAGAACCAGAGACCTTTAAGCCCCCTGGGTGTTCTGATTCTTCCCTCAATGTTCCTTCCATTCCTCTAGGCCACACCACATAGGTCTGACTAAACACTATAAATTCTAATAATACTGGTGGTCAGGTCTTTCTGTGTCTTGAGTTTCTCTTTAGCCAGAGAGAAATCAAACTGGACTCTTTATGAAGACTGCTGCATTATCTTGGGACGTTTGTACGAAACCAGAAATAACTTCCATGAAGATTAGTGACATGAAATCATCTTTCACCTAATTGGGACAGGCTACACAGATTTATGCCCAATTTTAAAGAGTAATGTGATTGGGAGGGCAATGATGATTGGAGTGATTTTCTTGACTGTTTTCTTTAACAGTTTGCTGAAATGGAACAAATCAATCCTGTCTTGAGTATTTATAAAATCTTAACACCAATGGGGTGGGGTGAACTAGTGAAACCAGGCACGAGGAATGTGGAAACTTTCATTTCTGAACTGCTGGCATACAGACACGCATTGGTGTCTTGTAGCTTTTAAAAGGCATTGAAGAAGTGAGTTTTCTGCCTCCAACAACTGGTTGTGGAGAATAAGCATTTGCACCTAATTATTTGCCACTATTAATATAATTGGCAACCAGGGAAAGGATTCAGCAAAGCCCCCAGTTTTGAAGAACAAGGATACTGTATTGTCATATGCACCCTTCAAAGAGCACAGTGACTGCCGGCTCTTAGAAAATAGTGACCATGTGACTAGCAACACAAAAGATTTTGTATTAATAGCAGACTTAAGGGTATATTTAATCCTTTTACTACCTCTATGAAATCAAGATTTCCCACATGTTAGAGAGGAAACTAAGTTTCCCAAGTATCAAATGACTCATTCAAAGACATATAACTCATAATCAGAAGAGCCAGGATTTGAATTCAAGTCTATATCTAAATTTCAAGTTCTTTTCCATTTTCTAAGAAATATTTTTTCTAAAAAGTGGAGGAAGAAATTCTACCTATATTAAATCAACATCAACTTGGTGCATGAATAAAAGTTTTGATGTCTGTCAGCCACAGTAACCATGCTGTACCTGCTGTGTTCTTCTCCTACTCTGGTGCCCATTTTACAAATAGCTGATATTTATATACATCATCCTCAAAACTCCTAAAGACCCGCCCACTATCATCTCTTCCAGTGTTCACTGTGAGGGCACTGGTACCTGTGCTAAGGGTAGCATCTCTTAGTGCCTTCCAAGCTGACAAGTCTCAAGATGAAACTGAAGATCATGGATCCCCTCTGTGGAAAAGCCATGCTCTACTATGTCACTGAATGTCTAAGAAAAACAGCTCCTTCAGCTTGCGTTAGTGGCTCCTCTTTCCACAGGGCTTACACTTGTGTCTCTGTGTCTGGGACAAAGGATGCACTAGAACAGGCGTCCTCAAACTACGACCGTGGGCCACATGTGGGCCACCTAACACATTTACCTAGCCCTCCGGGTGTTTTTGCCGCCACTGCCTGTCCTGCTTAGCAGCCGACTCATCCCAGGCCCACAGTGTGCACTCTCCAACACTCTGAGGGACAGTGAACTGGCCCCCTGTTTAAAAAGTTTGAGGAACCCTGCACTAGATTCTGTACTCTTTTCCAAGTCCCACTTTTGTCCTCTGGGACTCCAACTATGGCTCTAACTCCTGCCTATGGCCTTGACTATTGGCTGAGAGTTTATGTGCTGCTGAGGTGGCAATAGCTCAGTGATCCCGATTTGGTGAAGGCTCTTGATTTAGAAAAAGGAATCTATATGGCTCATCAGCATCAGGACCTACACAGTCCAAGTGGTCAAGGAATAAAGAAAAATATGAGGGTAATCTGGTCTGAATATAAAAGCAAGAGCTAATATCTCTTCCCATTAATCTGTCCAGAACCTTGGAATGTAAATTTAAACATGTGTGTGCTCAGATGTCAGTCAGTAATGATAAGCTGTCTGGAAATTCAATGATAGCATGTCAGACTCTAGGTAGGGAGGTGGAATTTTCCATTACCAAGGTCATTACTTATTATGTTTAGTGTCTTGGACACTGTGGGTATTTAGTATAAGTAACAAAGTGAGTCAGAGGGAAGGGCATTTGAAAAATGGAAGAAAAATAAATATGCTTAGCTTTAATATTGCCATTAGACCTACATAAGCAAGGACTCTTGCCCTAAGCCCCATACCTTATGGGGCCCTGTGCTTTAGAGAGTTTTCCTTAAAATAAAACTCGAAATTATAATTTTCTGATGGGCTCAAATAATTTCCCTAAAGGAAAGATATTTTTTAACCATAAAAATTATTATTCTTCATATTAGAAACATAAATGGGACAAAGGAAATGTATTCTTTGTTTTTTAATGCTTCCAGAGGCAATCTTTATTGCTGTACCGGGTCTGTGAAGAACATATACAAAGGCACCTCTCAACTGGCACTCACCAATGGAAGCTTTGAAAATATTCACCTATAAAACTAAAGATACAAAGGAAAAATAATTATCTTTTATAAAACCACCATCTAGCAATACTTGCCATGAATATTTGAATACATTTCATTCAAAGTTCAACATTGGCATGTATACTCTCAATAGTTTCCACTAATTTTGCATAGTGTAATTTTATTTTATAACTCACATTTATTTTATAACTCACGTATATATGTTTACACATCACTGTTGATATTCTGCTATTTAATGGCTACAAAATGGTTATAACTGAATGTACCATAATTTTCCTACTCAATTGCCTTTTTTGAATTTTACAATATTTTGCATTCTGTTTCTTTTTTAAACAAAGTTATAGTGACTGAACAACTTTGCAGCTAAGACTTTGTATGCATGTATGATTTCCATAGGATACATTTCTCCAATTGGAATTGCTGAGTCAAAAAAGATAAACTTTTGATTTTAAGCTATTGACAAATACTACCATTTTACAGAAATAGTTATGCCAGTTTAAAATCTTACATGCTGTTTTTGAAGGATCTCTTTCTTCATACTCTGAACACAAGGTGTTATGCCTTTCTTTGTTTTTCATTTCTTACTATGTTTCATTAATTATCCACTTGCAATTCAAAAGAGATTTCTGCCTTCGGTTTTGTTGATCCCTTAGAAATAAATATCTCTCTATAAATCAGCCTCTTTTCAATTTTCACTGAGAATACAGGGACATACATCTCATGGGGCTCTTTAGAAGAGACCCTTCTATGTTAGTTTTGATGCCTGTGTATTTGTGTGTGTCTGAACATTGGCTATTTCCAGTGTACTCAAAGATTAGGAGTTTTTTAAGAGAATGGATCCCCTTTGCCATAAAAAAATTGTTCTACATAATAACACACACTAAACTATGTTTTACTCTAAAGCAAAGTGCATAGAAGGTAGGATTCGTTGGTTGATTGGATGATTGGTTGGTTGGTTAGAGAAGAAAATACACAATTTCTCTAGAGCATTCTTTTTAATCAAACCTGATGACTGATGACTGACTAATGCACAAGTAAAGTCAATACTCTATGTTGAAAGTATTCTTGAGACATAAAAAATGCTCTTCTGATAAGAGAGAAAGCTGGGTGTTTCTTCCCTTTTCCTTAATTTTTTTGTCGTTGTAATTCATTATTTTTCTTTGATCAGATCTCTTAGGAAAGATGTGTCTGTTTAAGTAATAGCTTACTTTTGCACACACCCCCAGGTTCAAGGGAAGAGCAATTCAATTGCACACTGTTTCATGCTCTACTTCTGAATAAACATTGTTCTTATTGATATGTCCCTTTCTTCTGCACTTTGCTACAGTTTTCTACATCAGAATCAGTCTCTGGATTCTTCTCTATCCAATGTAATTTGCTTCTTACTAAATCCAGAGCTCTTTCAGAAATACTTGAATAAGTACCTTTTATCCCTTCACGTTTCTCAAGGATTTCTCAGTTTCTTACAAACACTCAGTGACAGATTTCTGGAAGTACCAAGTCCTGTTCAAAGACACTTTAAGCTGATGATATCATCCAAAAGGCTTTCTGGGGGACCCTCAGGAGCATGGGTGGCTGGGGGCCACAATGGTCCTTCATTTCTCTGGAAGTGAGTCAAGAAAGGCAGAGCTTTCAGACACATGCTCCTTCCATCCGGTGAATAAAATGTTCTCACAGAAGCAATGAGCCTCAATAAAAACACAAGTAACGTCTTGTGTTTTCTTATCTTCCCAAGGGTGAATTATGGTTTTAACCAGAAGTGGATAGCACATTTAATTTGTAAACAAAAAGTTTAATGTGGCAATATAATTTTATACTTGGAAAATAACATTGGATAGGGCAAGATGAACTCCAAGGGCCTTTCTAGGGGTTTCATGGTTTGAGATCTGTGTATTGTTATCAGTAGATCTGAAAGGAGCAGAATCATAGTCCTGAGAATGTTGGAATGGTTTCAGCAGATGTCAAAAGAAAGAAAAAAGCTCTCTTTCATGGGTTTATATATTCTTCCAAAGACCTTTGATGAGTTCATAGTTATTGAAAGAATCTGATAATCCTTAGAGTAGCCACGGAAAATAATAGACTATCAATTGGAAGGGATTGTAAGAGGTCACTAAACCCCAGATTTACCGTCGGATTCAATGCTTGGCACATAATTGATGCACAAGAATCTTTTGGGACAATTAAGCTTTCTGAACCTCATCTACATCATGCACGTTGTGATATCTGCTCAATTCCAGACAGATCAACAAGGTCCGGTAGCTAATAATGGAAGGAGAGAATGCCAGTTATGTGTATTAGTTGAAAGATGAGCAGATGTAAAATGAAACCCATTTTGTGTACTCTGTTTAGAGATTTTTGATACTGTTGTTTGTATTCAACTTGTGATGTATTATTTTCATTAATCTCCATTTCCTGGAAAGACAAATATCATAAAATTGTTCTCCCATTCATATTTCTTGGCAGAGAATCTTTTATGTAGACCTTATAGAGCTACTGGTGAATGGCAGCTCTTTTTAATCTGAATACTCAAATCTTTATTATCTTCCACAGCTCTTTTTATCTATCTATGAAGGCCCAGTCAGTGAGCAGTAGAATTCCTTTTTTTTTTTATCTGAAATTACCTATTTGGTTGAAACTGTAGTTGCTGAAATATAAGGCATTACTACTGCTACTAATAAATGAAGCCATAGCTCATACCAAAAGCAGGTTCCAAATTTCAATCATAGTTCTGCATTTACTAGCTTTGTGATTTTGACAACTTATCTAAAGTCTTTTGGACCTGTTTCTCCCTTTATAAATGGGAAAAATAATAATTTGCAGGCTGTTGAGAATTAAGTGAGATAAAGCATATAAAGTGCTTAGCAGGTCTGAAAGTACTCCAAATTGCTGTTTCCCTCCAACTACAAGTCCTGAATGTTGGGAAAATATTCAACGTGGAAATGTGGAATAGAATTCAATTTCATCAATATGCTTAGAGTTCTATGCCTCAAGCACTGCTACAGGCATGGTGAATAAAAGAGAAGAATTTAAAAAAATAAACAGAAACTGATTCTTGCCCTCCAGAAAGGGGATAGCAAATAGCCAGCAGGGTTTTAGGTATGCAGCCATAGATGAGACTAGAATGTCCTCTGTAGGAGGCTGTGGAGTTGAGACTTTTCACCTGCATCCTTGGGGTGGGGTAATGTCAGCAATGCCATCTCTAAAACAAACAAACAAACAAAACATGGTAAAAGAACAGCCAGTCAGTCCTCAGATGACATTCTTACAGGGCAAGCTTTCAGATTAGTAGTTACAATGATTTGCTGCAATTTGCTGCAATTCCAGAATGCATGCCCCTGTATGATTTGCAGACTTCCCGCAAAGAGCCTGAGTGCGGGATGTAGCTAATAGGTGGTGACAGGAGAACATCTTACCAGGGGTAACTGAGCAGGAGCAAGGCAGCCCAGTGGGCCAAACACAGGATTAGTTTCACACTCCTGAGCTATCTCCCTCAGCTCTCAAATTGCTTGGGGACATTCAGGAAGCTGCTGCATCTCCACATTTTACCATCTGTGAGATGGAGTTGTGATTTCACCAAACATGTAGGGGAGCTTAGGGCATTGCGACGCTGCTTTAAATTAAGGTTTTGAAGAAAGTTTGCTATTTTAGAAGCAAGAGACCATAAAATAAAACAACTTATTTATATTTTTAATGTACAGTTGATTCTCATTATTAGCAGATTCTGCATTTGTGAATTTACCTATTCATTAAAATTCATTTGTAACATCCAAATCAACATCCATGGCTCTTTCGTGGTCATTCACAGACATGTGCAGAGTGGCAAAAGTTTGAGTGGCCTGATCCCCAGGTTCCCAGCTGAGTTGGAACAAGGCGATGTGCTGCATATCCTTTTTCCATGGTCGATTTAATGCCATGTGTTTTGCATTTTTGTGCTTTTGTTGTTGTTGTTGATTTTGCTGTCTTAAAATGACCTCCAATCACAGTGCTGAAGTGCTGTCTAGCATTCCTAAGCACAGGAAGGCTGTGCCTTGGGGAGAAAATACCCGTTAGATGAGCTGCATTCAGGCAGTGCTGTTGGCTGTGAGCTCACCATTAATAAATCAACAACATATATTAAACAACGTATTTTGAGACAAAAACATACATGAAACAAGGCTATGCATTGATCAGTTGATGAAAATGTATGCTCAGAGGCTTGCAGAAAACTATGTCTGTATTTTCCCTAGGAGCAATGGTTCAGTGTTTGCTCACTGAGTATTTGAGGCTACTTTATAGAACATCATCCACAAATAATGAGAATCAGCTGTTGTTATCAATAGTTATTCTGACATTTTTTGCTTAGAAAAAAAAATCATCTTTATGGATGAAGGAGAGTTTATCAATCACTTAATCCAATCCTGTGATTTCACATTATAGAAAATGAAGTCTTGATATTGGGCCTTAAGAATCAGGCAGGGATTTCAAGGCTGTCTTTATATTCTTGGACGATCCTGGCTTTCCTGGGTAAGCATGGGGAAAATGACCACTTTGAGAGGGGCAGTTTAAGTGAGATTAGATAAAAGAAAGGCTCCCACATGGCTCTACTGTAGGCTTCCTGTCTAGCAGTGCCTGTTCCTCAGTGTTGAGATGGTGGGCTGCATATTTCATGTCCACTTGAAGAAACAGCCTCTGATGACAACCTCTTGCTCCATCTTTGCGGGTGGCGTTGTGCTGTGGCAAAAGACCCATGTCAGGACTAAATGGGATCAACATTTACAGAAATTTTTTTCTTTTTAAATCTTTGTTATTATTCTAGACATGTTGCATATATGCAATTAAGTCAATGAAACTTTATTCTTTTTTTAATATTGAAACTAAACAGACTTTTGATCATGTTCTTGTTCAAGGGCTGAAAGACCTGATAGTGTGAAGATGTACCTGCATAAAACTCCATTCTTTGATATATTTTCCTCTATATTCTGAGGACAAAGCAGAAGTCACTTATGTTAAATTTATACAAGTGAGATTTTGTTAGGCCAAACTAGGTGACTAAGAGAAAGATGGATCATAGGGAATAAACTTCCTAGAGATCTTGGAGAAGCATAAAGATGACTGTGGGCTCTAAATCGGAGGTCCCTAATCTTTTTGGCACCAGGGACCAGTTTCATGGAAGACAATTTTTCCATGGACTGGGGTTTGGGGGTGGGGGGTGGGGGTGCAAAGCTCAGGCAGTGATACCTAGCTCATTTCCCAACATGCCACAGACGCGTACTGGGCTGTGGCCTTAGGATTGGGGACTGCAGTCCTAAACGATGTCGTTAAATTCAACATACACTTGTAAATCTAAGTCAGAAGCATTTTGCTTGTGCTCTAATATTCATCTTTTGAGGTCTATGTTATGCTAATACTATTCTAATCCCAAATTCATTCTGGTTGCCAATAAATTTGGGCATGATGTGATAAAATAAATAGGCATAATCTAGCCAAAATCATAGTCTATTTTGTCTCTAAGCTTTTTCTTGGGACATTCCTGTTTTTCCAAATAAATGCTTGGAAATATCATTCCTAAAAATACAAACAGCCAATAAATCAAATATAGTAGTTTCTCAGTATAGAAAGTCAGTGTCTAAGGATGAGAGTCTGAAGTTCAGCTCCTTGAGCCAGATCTGGAAGCCAGATCGCTCTGATCTCTTCCTTGGCAGGTGGACACTTCTTTTTATAACCCCAGGATAATCACTAGGTAATGCAGTTATAAATGGAAGGCAAAAAATAGCCTAATTTATAGGTGCACTGTAAAAGTTTGGGGTAAATTTAAAGCTGAGGTCTGCATTATTTTATCATCAAATTCCCTTCTAGTCTGGTATAATTTGTCAAACAGAACTAACAATTGATTGCCATTGGTACCACTTTGTCAACAGATTTTACTCTTCTGAGAAAAAAAAAGGAGTGAATTAACACTGAACACTTAGCATGTACCACATACTGCTCTGGTCTGTTCTATATGTTACTTTATTTAATTCTCATAGAAAACAGTCAAGATGGGTGCTTTTATCCCCATTTTATAGGTATAGAAACAAAAGCAAAGAGATCATATAGTTATATTGCTAAGACCATTAAGCAATGGAGCCACCATTCACATCCAAAAATGACTTGATCCAAATACCATCTTTTTCCACTATATCACGTAGCCAGCTTCTTGTTCATATGTTTTCCATATAACACTTGGAGAGCCCAGGCATTGTTTCTCACTGTGTGATTCACAGACCACATGTGTCAGAACCACCTGGGATACTTATTAATGATGCAAATTCCTGGACTCCATCCCTGAACCAGGGGTCAGCATTTCAATGGGCAAGGTTCTGGAATCTGCCTTGTTAACAATCTTCCCAAGTGCTTCTTATGCACTGTGAAGTTTGAGAGGTAATAGCCTACATACTCCCATACTTTACAGAGGGTGGGGTAAGACAGAATATCTCAAAATCTACAGATATTGACGTGTATAGCAGGTGCTGTCAGTACCCTGCTCACACCCCTTGGGCCTTCACCACGTCACTCAAGACGGCAGCTTCAGCTACCCGCATCTACATGCCTTCCCCTCGGGCTTTCCCCAAACCTTGGATGTCTTTGTGCACATAGTAGACAAGGATTTCCAGGGAGCTAACTAGCTCTACTGTACCATCTCCCAACCACAGCGCTTAACCAATGACTAGTGGGAGTTTGTGTATAAATCCTCCATCTTCTTGAATGCTTGGTTGGATTATCTGAGACTGGTGATCTATACAGTTTTCCAGAGATTCCCACCCGATAAGATTAAGTCCTTGGTGTTAACTAGCTTCATATGTTACCTTTTATTTACTGCCTTCTCTTCCCTGTCTCACTTGTATACTTTTCTATTAATTTTTCCTGTTTGCCCCTTACATACTACTTGCTTTTGAATTCTTGTCTCTGGGTCTGCGTCTGGAAGAACCCCAAACCAGAAAGCAGTTAGCTGAGTACCCTTCAAGTGTAGCAGTGACTTCTGTGTGTTGGGCTGTCATGTTTCTTTCCTCCCCCCTTCACTGGGAGAGCTGTTCAACTCTGGACTCATTTGAATCATTTATGCAGGCACTGATGCCAAATGCTGTGTGGGAGTTGCTCTGTGGCCTCTTCTCGGCTCATTGAATCCAGACATTCATCATAATGAAGCGCAAAGAGTTTAAAATTGTGAATTCACTTGGATTTGGGTTCAAGTCCTGATTGTTCTGTCTACTAGTTTTGTGACCTTGGCAATTTCTAAGCATCTCTGGACAGCCATGTTCTCACATTATAAAGTAAGAACAAAATCTATCTCAGATACTTGGTGAAAGGATCAAATATTAATAAGAGACTATATATAAGGTGCCTGACACATAATAGGTTATCAATAAATGTGTTTGCTCCCTTTCTTCCTCAGGCCTCATTATTTTCTGAAGGCTTTGTGATCACTCCAGTACTTGGTGATATATTGCTACCTTATCTGAACTTGATGACTCTTATTGATCATGCCATTCATGTTTATTTCTGTGAAAAATTAACTAATAATACCTAGCAATAACTAATGTCTAACATCTTCTCTATACTTTGATTATAGATTCCTTAATTTCAACTATATCTGAAATTTGTCTATATCCCTCTGGTATTGTGTCTTACTCATAGAGGGTGATTGATAAATATTGTTTTTGGTTTGTTAATACATCAGTCATAATTAGCAACTTCAAACTTAATTATCCATATTTGACCTTTAGATGCTTGAGACTGTATCAGGATACCAGCTGTACAGTGGGCACCAGCTACTGGCAGTGATAAACTTCTCTGGGCCTGCTATAGGGGCACTTAAAACATACACCCCCTTCTCCCAAGAAGGACATGAGTGGTGTGAGAATTGGCAAGACATGCTTTTGCAGAACTTGTCAGACATGAGTACCATAGAAGGACTGAGTTCTAGCTAGAGCTTCCTCAGATAGATATGTTTTTTAGAGGGGGTGAGGAGTTTTGAAAGCATGGTGGTCTCTGTACAAAAACATAACTTGTCTTCTTCTTACTCACCCTTACACTGTAGTCTGGTCCAGTGAATAACTATTTGCTATTTTCTGGTTTCCACCCATCATGCCCAATCCCTACATTATATTAATGATATTTATTACTACATCCAAGATGGCATCCCTTTTATGTTGTTTTGTAAAAAAATACATGTGGCACCTTATTCTATTTTTGGTTAGAGTTCTTTCTGCTTTTACTAATAAATTACTTTTTGTAAAATATTTTCCATGACTTCTATTTAAATTTCAAATCCTATTGCTTTCTTTTACAAGGTCTGGTCCATTTGCAACTTTCCAACCTTGTTTTATATTCTGTGATTTCTGGAGACACAACCAAGCCGCAAGTCTCCTTTGAATATATTGGGACAATCAAGTATGTAAATTATCAACAGTAATGTAATGATTATTACCAGTATTATGAAAAGATCCCTTTGATCCTGCTTTCTGTAGTGTCTCCACTTAAAACCCGGGAGAATTTTTTAAATGTTGCCCCTTTTGCCCACCATTTCCTTCTCCAGGCCGAAAATTTTTTTCTTCTTGGAACTGTATTTCTATTGCCCTATTCAAGCAAAACTTGGAGGAAAGATCACAAATTTCTAGGAGGAAAATAGCTAATGGTCCATAAACAGCCACCTAAGCTTGTGGGTCGATAGGTAAAAGCCTCCTTCAGTTGTTAAGACAACATACATTCCTAGTCCCAAGTTTCAGAATCTTTCTGTCACAGAGGCACTGAGTATGCTATATTTTGTGGCTTCTAAAGTAGGCAGAACCAGGCAAAGTGAGTGGACTTCTCAAGGGTTCACCTAAATTGGCCATAGATCACTTGGAGGCAACAGAGGCTGTCATCCTGCTTAAGCAAGATCCAAGGAGCTTTTCACGGGGTGGAAGCACCACAGATTTGGCGCTGCTCACAGCCACAGAGCTGAATGACAGGAACAGCAGAGCTCTGAAGGAGATGAGCCTGGTTTCAATATCATACTCTGGTCTTACAGGCCAGCAAAGTACAGTAAGTTGAGGTTCAGAAAAATGAGCTACAATCTGGGAAACATATGAAGAATGATCAGGAGTGATTTATAATACTCTTCTTGGCATTGAGAAAAGTGTTGGGTGAAAAGCAGCATACAGAAGGAGTCTGTTTTGTCCTCTTGTGGTCTGCAATTTTGATTTTTTTTTTTCTTGCAGCCTTTAGATACCCAGTCCAGGTGTCAAACATAATGACAGGTTTCATGTTCACTTAAATGAACTTCTAGACCTTCTGTGCATCACTTGGTTCTAGAAGTTGTCTAGGCCAAAGAGCTTTGCTTCAACAAAGCTTGCATTACTTTTCCACTTGATAATTACAAAGGCTTTTTTAATCCCATCCAACTGGAGTTAAGACATGCAGCCACACTTTCTTGGGAAACATTCCCTATAAGCTGATAAATGACACATTCCTAATAAATAAAACTCCAGAGAGGCTGGGATACACATTTCCTAAATGTTAAATTCTCCTTGTTGTAACTAGAAGAAAGACTTCTCTATGAAACATTGTTTTTCATATAGAAAAATCACTCAATCACTGGGAAGAATCAGGATATTTTTAATTGCTAGAGGAAGAAATTTATAAAAATCAAGTCATCCTTTCCTTCTAAATAACAAAAAAAAAAGTTGCTGTGAGCTAGGCTGACGCCACAGTACTCACTCAAGCCTGGGCAACAAAGCGAGACTCTGTCTCAAAAAAAAAAAAAAAAAAAATAATAATAATAATAATAAAAGGAGCAAAGAGTTTAAAAGCAAAAATCAAATTATCTGGGCTGCTCAAAAAGATTAAATTTTTTAACTCCTGATCTTACAGAAAATAGAATTAATACTCATTTTTTCCATTTCATAAACTTTCCAGTCATTTAACCCATTAGAGGAAGAGTTATATTTCTTTTTGTATTTTGGTACATTTTTTCTCAAGTAATTTGGTAAAACAATTGGATCCAAGAGGAAAAAGAATTAACATACATTCCCATACCACTTCTTCATAGAGATATCTTAAGCATATCAATTTCCGGAGGCTAGACTGAATAAAAGTTATGGATGCTTGTCTTAAACCTTGATTCCTGGTGCCATGAGCCAGTTTCTTCTCAGAAGTCTTTGTGCTTCCTCACTGCCATGGTGCTTGTGGTGCTTTCAAAGAGCCCCATCTGACCAACACTGAACAGCAGCCAGTCTCAATCTCAGCAATCAGTTGATCACCATCATTGTGAAGAACACACAGTTGTTTCAATTACTTTGAATGAGAACCTTGTGAGAAAATGTTCTGTGTGAGTTACAGTCCAGTATGCAAAGATGGATTAAAGAGAGGCTCCACAACATCTATATTTCAGGTGGTTCATTTGAGAATGAAATAAGTTGGTGAAATGTCTGGCACATAGTTGGGGTCTTAGCCAAAAGATGCCAATGGCACGTGATAGTCAATGTTGTTATTTAGAGAACAATGGTATTTAAGTGCAAAGAAATTTTGAAATGCCATAATTTCTTTTTGTCTAATAAGGTAATACTTGTTCAGTATTAATAATATACTGCATTAATAATGTAATAATTATAATGTTTGAAAAATGAAAGAAAGTATAAAAGGAAACATAAAAGTTACCCAGTAAACAGGAGAGTTGATACTTCGTTGTTGTACAGGCTTTTTGTTGTCCTTTTTTTTTTTTCTTTAACATAATTGGGGTCACAATGTTCTATCCTGTGCTTTCTGTACTTAATCACTATATCATAAATATTTTCGTGCCATAAAATATTCTTATTTTCAACAATTGCATAGTCTGCCATTTAGTGAATAGATTATCCATTTAACATCTCCTGTTTATAAACATTTAAGTTGTGCCTAGTTTATCTCAATTGTAAATATTAATCTGATAAAAACTTTTGTTCACAAATCATTGCTGAAAATTCACTTAGAATAAATCTTCAGACGTGGCATTTTGGGCTTAAAGGGTATCCATACTTTCAAGTAAGTGAAATTACATTTACATGTGTGTATACATGTTTTTTATGATTAAAAGTTTCTAAGAAATGTTGGACCAATTAATATTCCTCCTTGCAGCATATGCAGATGCTCATTTCCTAAGAGGAGCACATTTAAAAGCCAAATAAATAATAAATAGAATTTCAGTGCAGAAAATAAAAAAAAAGTCATACAGAAAATCAGACAGTTTTCTTTTCCTGCCACCCCTATTTGAACGACTGGGGAAGTGCTGAAGGAAGGGAGGCTAAATAGACATTTTCTACACCTACCAAATTTTGGACAAATTCTTGGGTGGAAAAAATAAACAATGTGCTAGAGGGTTTGTGCCTTAAGAAAGCTGGTAAGATGTAATGGCACGAGAGACGCTATATGATTCTATGTGTGCCATCACGTAGCTCCTTCCCCCCACCTTTTACCCACTGAAAATGACAGCACTTGGACCGCTTACAACTCTGGATATATGGGAATGATGTTCCCCACATGGCCGAAGGGAAATGGCTCAGACATGTGCATTCCTGAGGCCAGCTGAATGGCATGGTCTTCGTGAATTTCTGTATGTTTGAATCAAGGTGGCCATGGGGGTGGTGCCACATAAGGTTAATTTGGAACTGGTCTTCTCCAGGTCTAGCATGCACAGAGGTTTTTAGTATAATAATAATAAAAAAGTGGTTCCTAGGCACATTGGACATATCTTTATGTCAGTTCATTATATCATCTTTTTTCAAATAATATTTCTTCAGATCATTGAAAGGATACATGTCGGTTGTATTTTTCAGTATTAAAAAAAATTTAAACAAAGATGAATATAGAAAGCTCCCACAAACTCATCATCTGGAGATAGAGTATCATTGTATCCTTTATGATGTATTTACTTACAGTCTTTATTTTTCTTTTATGTCCTGTATTTCTTTTGCATAAAGTTGTATTGTATACACAGTTTCATGCCTTATTATTTAACTAAATACAATTATTGTAAACATTTTTGTCACAAAACATTCTTTGAAAATATATTTAATGAGTGGCTAACATTTCATTGAATCAATATGTGCAAAATTATTTTAAATGCTCCTATTGTTGAACATTAAATCTGCTTCTGTTTTTTTACTTATCTGAGTGATACAGTAATGAACATCTTCTAACAAATTGTTGCTGCATTTCTGATAATTTCTCTAAGGTGTGTTTTTCTAGAAGTATGTATTTGTTATTTCTGAGAAAATGAAACTGGATGACTAAAACTAGTGCCAAAAAATCCTCTTAATTTTATTTATTTTCTGCCTGCATGTTGTAGAACCATCATTTCTTTATGGGTTCTATTCTTTTGTTTGTCTTTTTGCTTTTAAATAATGAGCATGGTCTCAATGACCTTCAGCTTCTAGCAGATTCTTGTGCCTCAGCTCTCTTATCCTGACAGGTTATTATCTCAAACCTTGACACCCGCTCTCCATATATAAAACTTCCCCTCGGAGTGGGGCTCCTCTCAGGACCGGCCATCTCTCTGATCCTCAAGTTTCACCCAACTACCTCTCTGTATCCTGCTTGGACACTGAGTCTGCTTCCTGGAATGCGGGCTCTTCTCCCTCAGATCTCATATTTGATCCCAGCTTGGTTCACCTGCTTGTAACGGGAAACCAAAGGTGTGGGTCCCCCAGAGCCTCCGTGGCTGCACTGCCTTCTAATCCTGTCCAGCCCGGGACTCACACCTGCATCCCATTTACTTAGAATTTGCAAAGAAAAACACCCTCGACCATGTCCAGAGAGACAGTGACAGGAAAAACCATGGAATTGGTTTAAATTTATGAATTATTACTCTTGAAAATAAACTCAAAGAGAAGCAGCACTACTGTGCCCCCAAAGCCCATGTGAAGGCAGTGAGTGGTACCGGATTGCATTTGAAGGTTGGTGTTTAGAGATGGAGTTCCTGTTTCAATTGAGTGACTTTATGAAAGCAGTTTTACCTTCTTGATTCTCCTTCTACCCAACAGAAAATAGAGATGAATATTACCCACTCCCTCACTACTAAGGTTTAATCTGTGAAAACATAAAAATCCATAATCAATGTTTTGTGTTCCTCAGAGGAAAAGGAGTTACCACACGGCCATTATCCCTAGAACTAGAACTCAGATCAATCTGTGTTGCGTTTGTCACTATTGCCTAAATACATGACAATAATTTATTGTTGGCATAGAAGCTTCTTGATGACATGAGTTATGTCTAGAAGTACCATCTTCTTTATAGCTGGCTATATCCAGCTAGTGTATATCCAACACCTCCCGCTGCTCAGATAATTAGCTTAACTTCCATGTTCTTCACTGTCCACTTGAGCTTTAGTTTCTCTGCCAGGTTTACACAACGTGATATCTCATTATTATTAGGGTCACGAGCATGGGTTATTCATTTCAGCAAAGGTAGAAATCTTTGTCTTCAGACCAAAGCTTGTATAATTATAATAACTGGCTTTTATTAAAGTCTTACAACATGCAGTGAATTATGTTAAGAGCTCTACAGGCATTGTAACGTACAATACTCAAAACTACCCTTTGAAACAGGCACAACTCTTTTTATAATTTCACAGATGAAGAAATTGAAGCCGAATGGGGTAAGAAATATGCTAGAGCTGAGACTACACAAACCCTATAGAACTTTAGACTTGGAGCTTTTTGGCATATATAGCAATTACCACCTTCTGGAAGAAGCCATTTTGGTGTGTAGTTTTTTACTACTTAACTAAAAATTTAAAATATAGGAATTATTAATTAAAAAATATTCAATTCTAGGTTGTTGTCTTCTTTTTGTGCGTGTGAAAGAAATTAAACTAGCTTGAGTTTTGTTGGGCTCGACAGCTTTTGTTTTGGCTTATGAAATGTTGCACATTTGGTATGGAAATTACCCAGAGAGTATGACTCTTAACCCGGACATGCTGTTTATGCTAGAATCGGGGTTTTGGAACTATAACCTCTCCTTTCATGTTTCAGAACTGGTCTCTCTCTCTGTGGATTTTTTTTTCTTCATTCACTAGAAATGTGATTTTTTACATTCCTCAGACCTGAGGAACGAACTCTGCCAGGTGAATTCAATTTATTACTTTGCTGACCGCATCACTATTCTGTCTTTCCTCCTTTTTATTTTTAAAGGGCCAGCGTTCTACTGAAATGTTGGCATGACATGTCTTTATAGAAAAATAATCTTTCACTTAATGATGCTTTAAGAAGTATCCTTTAAAAAAAACCCTAGTTGGTATAAAAATAAATCCAAAATATCTATGTATATAATTTATATGGCTCATGGACTCAAGTTTTTCTCTTTGCTAAAATGGTGAGGTCGAAAAGATTTATATCCCAATTAAAAATTATTATTAAAGCATTTTTAGAAGTTTTGTGACATTTGTTTTCTTATAGCCTCCATCAATATAACTCGTCTCAGTGGAGCTTCAGGAAAATACACAGGAGGCTGTACCCAGAGTGTGCCTAAGTCTATGTTACTGATGAATCCACTGGGGCCTAACAGCTCTCAGGAAATTTTTACAGCCTAATGAAGACCTGTGTCTAAATCGAAAGCCATCCCACCTTTCCAAGGAAATGGACTGAAGGCACATTTGGAGCAAGGAAAAGCCAAATGAGCAACTGAAATCCAAAATTCCATGTCAAGAGCATGACCAGAATCATTTTAACTTAAAATTATTAGCACCATTGATATTTTTTTTCCACTACTTTAATCATTATTTGCTTACTTCATTCACAGATATTTGGTGCCCCTGGTAGAATGGTCCTCAAACTTCAGTGTCCATGGGACTTAACTGGAGAAATTGTTAAAATCCAAAATTCTAGGTCACTGCCAGAGTCATGATCCATCTGGTTTGGGGAGGTGGCCAAGAATCTTCCTGTTAACAAGTTTTCAGGACATTCTAATGCAGGTGGCCCCTAGATACACTTTGAGAAAAAGTTTATAGCATACAAGGTACCGGATGAAGCCCTAAACAGGATTACAAACATAGAAAAGACCTGTTCAATTCCCTAGAAAACTTTAAACTAAAAAGTGATATAGATTTTAACATGCATGATAAATAATAATAATATAATAGCTACCATATGCCAGGTATTATTCTAGTTTACATTCACATATTAGTTCAATGATTCCTCACAATAACATTATTACTCCCATTTTACAGTGGAAAAGACCCAGGTGCATAAAGATTAAGTAATTTGTCCAAGGAACCCGGGCCTGGCTCCCTCTGAATAAGACTAACCCTTACTCCTGTCCTGTTATCTCCCAGGACTGCCCTGAACTGTAAGTCACAATATAAGGAGGCAATGCATAGTCAGTGCTGTAAGAATGATACACTCAAGCTGGTTTAATGGTAGAATGGAGAAGGAACCTACATTTATCGAGTGCCTACTGCATGCTACAATCCATGTATTTTTAAAATTTAGACTTCAATACCCAATGAGGTTTAAATTATCATCCCATTTTACCTTCGGATTTTTCTACATAAAGAAGAGATAATGAAATACCTTATTCACGGGGTTGTTAAGAGGATTGACAAAAATAAATCATGTAAAGTATCTACCACTGTGCTTAGCGGTAAGCACTCAACAAATGTTTGCCACTATTAATATTATTTATACTACCATTATCTTAAAAAATTATTTTTAACCAACAAAATTATGTGTATTTATGTTGTACAACATGATGTGTATACATTGTAGAATAGCTAGATTGCACTAATTAGTGTATTTATTCTTTCACATACTTATGTTTTTGTTCTTGTTGTGAGAACATTTCAAATCTACTGTCTTGGCAATGTCAAGCATTCAATACGTTGTCTCTATCATGATTTAAAGTTGAGAAATCTGAGGCTCAGGGGATTTGAAGAACTTGGTCAAGGTCACCCACCAGCAAGATCTGGGATTCGAACTCCTATCTGCCTGTCTCCCCTTAACATGCTGCGCTGCCACCCAGCTTTGGGGAGGGGAGGAAGCCCTCAACCTGGTGACCGGGGCAACTTCACTGATGGGACAGCACTAGAGTTGGGCCTTGCAGGATGGGTGGAGTTTCAAGGGCAGCAATAACAAGGGGAGGGGACTCTAATTCTTGCCTCAGCCATTTCACCTCACTGAAATTATGTCTATAATTTAACAAAACCCAAATCTCTCAAGACTTCAGCCTTCAGAACTTCTGCCAAAACAAATTTCAGGCAGGTTAAAGAAAAATGTCCCTGGATTCCTTCAAGATACTCGAGTGACAAGCGCAGGGAGAGCCTGTGTATTTAGGGCAGAAACGGAGGTTGGATGGCAAGGTCGCTGCAGCAGATGGGACGCAGTGTCCGAAAGGGGCAGCCACGGCCAGCTTCGTGGGCCCCCAGCGTGCGCGTGAGCCTGCGGAAGGCCACGGCCTGCTGGACACCCTGCTCCATGGGGTGGAGTAGACGGATTTTGCTGCCCTGAGCCTTTGTGGGGGGGATTCAAAGGCTAAAAATTGTAGCTCCCTGGCCTTTGGAGTTACACCCACAGAGTGTAAATCCTTTATCAGTGAATTGTTCCTTCAGTGCCAATCCACCATGAAAGAAAGTAGGAGCTCACAGATGCCTAGAAGTTTCTCCGCCAGGAAAATCAGGATTCGGAAGGGGAGAGTCAAGACGGGAGCCTGCTCTCCTGGCTCCGGGCCAGTCTCCATCCCAGCCACAATTCGCTGGGCCCAGGGTTTCTCTGCAGAGGGTGGGTGGCACCTCTGGTCCTGGCCTCAGAGCAGCCCCGGATGGGAAGGGACGTCAGGAAATTCCCTTTTCTGTCTCCTTAGAAATCCCACTTACATCCTCCTGCTCTATGGGAAAAGTTCTTTTATTCTTTCATCAGTCTGATGGCTCTCAAGTTAATTCATTCATGTATTCATTCATTCATTCATTCAACAAACATTTTATGAAGCACCCATTTACGAAGCACCGCCCTGGTTTCTGCGGAGACAATGGGGAATAAAGAAGATAACCGCCTCCACCTGCACTGGGCTTACGTTATAGAGGGTGAGGAGGGATGGTCTGAAAACAAGAAACATGTCTTTAAAATGTGGTATGTTGGAAACAGCAAGTGCTGAGGAGAAAAATTAAGAGGAAGAGAGAAAATTGGTAGGGTGTCAATAGGGGTTGGTGGGGTAGCCAGTGAAGGCCTCGCCCATAAATAGCATCTAAAGACCACACAGATACCTAGGGGAGAATGTTCCAGGTGAAGCAGCAGAGCAGAGGCCAGAGGAGGAGTGTTGGGAGGATGTGGGAGATGAGGTCTGAGAGGGGACAAGGAGAATGCAGACTGTGGCTTCTCTCTGTGTGAGAAGAAATCTTGCTGGGGAGTTGTGAGCAGAAGAGAAGCTTGCTGTGCATGGGTTTTAGCAGGATCACTTTGATGGTGACGTGGAGAAGAGGCTGAAGGGGCAAAGGTAAGAGCAGGCGGTCAGCTAGAAGGCTGTTGTGATAACCCAGAGTTACTCAGGTGACTTTAGTTTGCTGATATTTGCTGTGATTTTTGGAGCTCTCTAAATGCTAATGATGGTTCTCTGACCTTTCTTTCCCAGGCTCTATAGCTTTTTCTCCCTTAGCACAACGTGCACGAAACAAACCTCTCTAGTTATTCCCACTGCTGGATGTCATCCCCACTGATTCTGAACAATGACAGCTCTGACACAAAGAACTGCAGGTGAAGCTGAGTTGATAGAGTAGCAAACACTTCATACCAGTTCTCTCAACACTCACTCCAGTCCCCTTCTCATGTGTCTTCCTATACTTCAGAGGCTGGAAAAGTGGAAAGTAGAGTGATATTTTCCAGATCTCCTCGTAGCAACAGTTTCTAAGGTGATTTGAGTTCCACCAGGCACACGCGCCACTGCAAGACTCAAAGGCAGAAGTGAGCAAGGCGATGTGGTAGTCAAGAAAGGTGAGATCTTCTGGAAAACATGGTGCTAAGAGGGTGGGCCTGGGTTCTCTAAGACGAGCTGGCATTTTACTGTCACAGGTGCCACGTGGTGAGTGACAAGGGGATGGGAGAGGGCTATGACCCCAAACAGCATTTCTTATTCCTTAGCCAGCACTCCCAAGCTTGGTTCCTTGGCCAGCCTATATACTCTACAAGTTTCCATCAGTCTGTAATAAACCCTTTTTGATTAACTGAGCCCAAGATGGCTGCAGAAGATCCAGCCATCTAACCGTAGTTTTAGACTTCAGGACGAATGGGGAAACCAAAGGGATTTCATCAGTGTTCTGTTCCCATTTTAAGGAGACTTCCTGGAAGTCCCTCACAAGAATTTCACTTTCTTCTCACTGGCAATAAAAACTAATTTACATGGCACACCTAGTTGTAAGTAGGTTGGGAAATGTAGAAGCTTAGCTGGGCACTTTTCTTCTAAATAACAAAGGATTTCTATTAGTAAAGAAAAGGAAAATGGATATTGGGTAGGCAGTTTGCAGTCCCTGCCACAAATAAATTCTTTTAGGGCTCTTGAAACTTATTACTAAATTGCCTTTTAGACATGTTTACACCTCATCATCAAGAAAATGAAAAATAAAACATGGGGGAAAATTAAACGTACAAATCCAAATGTTTAGTGTAGTCATAAAATTGTCTCTTGGTATTAACAAAGGTTTTCAACAAATATTTGATTGCTGAAAATACATCAGAGGCTCAGTTCCAGAAAGTGGAAAGCAAGCATGGGACAAAACAGATAAAGAGGCCTGCCTCAAGAGCATCTGGTTGCAAAATATGGCATTTAGGGACTGTGTTGTCATTTACATAGAGACCTTAGGATTGGCCAGTTAAATATTGATTGTTGACAACAATTGTGATCTGGGTTTTGGAATGGTGATCTGAAGCCTTCCTTTTGACATAGGTTTTGAATATACAGTCCATAGCCTGTTGAGGGCACTGAGAATTTGTGACAATAAAGTCCGTAGAGTTCCAGCATTGTTAGCAAGTAGAATACTTACCTTGCTATTCCCCAAGGTGTGCATATTTCTAGGGGGGGGGGGAGGAAGAGCCACAGTGAAACTACTCACCTAGGAAAGTTAGAGTTAACGAGGTACAAGAAGTTAACAGGTGGCGGGGTGCAGGTAGAGGACAGGGCAGTGGGTCAGAAAGCACAGAAGGCGAGAGAGCATAGAAGGAGCCAGGAGTGGTGCTCATTCACGCAGGTGTGAAGTGAAAGGGTGACAATGGCAGGAGGTGATCGTGGTGAGGAGGGGGCCAGATCATGACACTGTGTGAAAGAGTGCCATGTTATTTTGCTGAGAAAGGGAATCTTTAAAAACTTCAGAGCAGGGATGTGATGTTACCAAAGCAAGTAAAAGGGTAGAGGCAAAGCTATTAGCACAGTGCCTAGCACCTGGTGAGGACACATTCGATGTGAGCTACAAGGATGTTCATTATTATTATTATTCCTTGATTACAACCATTACTCTCGGAGCGGTGTGGAGGATGGACTGGGGGAAGCGAGATTAATAAAGAGGATTTGGACAGTTGACAATGGCTGTGATGATCAAAAGACAGAGAACAGAGATACCCAGGAGGAAAACAACAGGAATTACTGGAGGATAAAGTAGCAAGAAGAATCTAGGATTCCAATGTGGGTGCCAGGGTACATGACAAAGGACATGTGGGCAAGGGAATATTTTGCAGGGGGAATATGGGTGGCTTTCGGACATCCAAATGATCATGTCCCTCTTAGGTACCAATTTTCAATTCCAATCTAAAACACTGATAAATATGCCATTTCAAGGGACCTACTACTTCCATTTAAAGTGTGACCAAGACTTCAAACAAGACCAAGACTTGTTTTGGTAGGGCTAGATTCAATATCACTGTTGGAACCAAATAAGGAACAAGATCGCCCGCATCTCACTCTTTTCTTGCAACCTGAGAATATTTGTTCCTGGCTTTGCAATCTTGTAGTTAATGTGCTGCAGGAAGCAGAACATTTGCTGAGGCTCCTTTCAAGACTGGTTGTCACATAAAGATGCACCAAAACCAAATTTATGTTTGTGTTTGCTTTCCTCTGCTCTTGTCAGGAGTGGAAGATGAAGGAGGGGAAGGTAGTGAAGGCTGTTCTCTTGCCTCAGTGGCAGAGAACAAGGTGGGCCTTCAGGAGTCCTGCATGCCCACCTAGACCACCTAAAGGAAGAGATGAGCAAGGTGCCACGTGTGCACAGGCAGACTGCCTGTGTGACAACTGGCTCACAGGAAGCTTGTCCCACCAGGAGAAGCTTCTTTGAAGACTAAAGTCCTTGTAATGCACGTCCCTCACTAAAACACAGAATTTCTACATACAAGAGCTAGGTGTTTTGTAGAAGCAAGGGGCATTTATAAATTAAATAGGCACTATTAAATTCTATTTTACTTGCAGCCCATTTATTTTTAGGCCTAGCGTAATTGCTTCCAGACCTTGAGCTTGCTGAGTTGGTGGTTTTGTCTGGCTCTGCAACGTGACCTGTTAATTGAGACTTAGCTCCAGGCACAAGGATAATAGTCCCCTACTCCCTCTAGCACACTTGAGGGTCCAAGGCAGAGCCTGGACCAGAGAGGAGGAGATGAGTCTTTTAGCATCTTTTCTGATTCTGCCCCTCATTCACCCAAGCCATTGGATTATGTTAAACCTGATCCAATCCCCTTTCTCTGCCCCCATAGTTGGGCAACAGCTTTTGTTGTCTTCTTTAGAAAGACAACAAAATATCAGTGTGTTATATAGAGTAGGAGAGTCAGATTTGGTTTGGAATCTCATGTCTGGCCCTTGGGAGCTCCAAGTTAACTTGGTACACATAACTTAATCCTTCTGAGCCTTTAGTTTCCTCACATGTAAAATGGGGCTAATAGTCAGACTTATCTCATAGGGTTATTTTAAGACTGGGTAATTTAACACAACAGATATAAAGGTCTCAGCACACTGCCTAGTATTCTATAAATCTAGAGATAGACAGATGGATGGATCAAAAGTACATGTCCAATAGGATCATGGAATCTAGGCCCAGTTGTACAAATTTCCAGTAACAAATAACTGAATCTTGACTGGAGATCTTTAGTCAGAGCCAATATTCCAAACAAAGCAATGACTTTGACTACCTACAATATTTCTGTGGGGCGAAAACAAGACATAATATTTTTAGAGATGTTCCCAACAATTATTTTTTAAATTACATACAATCTACTATTTTTCATCAGGCAAATCAATCCTTTCATTCTTGGGTCTTGTCGCCAGCAGTGACAATTAAATTTTTTTCAAAAAACCACTGACCACTGCCTTTATTCATCCGGAACCCTTCCTGTTTGTGGGTTAATTCCTCCTTATTCCCTGAAGATTATATCTGTAAAAACTTTATACCTAACACAAGTGTTTTAGTTATTTTTTTTTATTATTCACTTATCTTATGTTCCCAGGTTGTTATACTGGAAGAACTATAAGCACCCAAGTACCATCCAAAAACATGTAAATGTAATTTGCAAGAAAACTTCCGACGGGTCCCGTTGGGCTAGACTTCATCCTCCATGTTCCCTCTGGGGTGTAGCTCTATAATGGACCAGTAGTTTTGATGACATCCCAAAGTTCCCTCTCCTAGAACACAGGCTCTGGAAAGACTAAAACAGGGCAAAGGAAGCAGAAGGATGCCTTGAGAGCACTGGTAAGTCAGATGCTATGCCTCTAAGGAGTCGGAAGCAGCGGTACCAACCAAGAGAGTTCAGAAGACTTGGAAGAAAGTAGACATTAAACACCTCTTCTGGTGCACAAATAATATTCTTCAGACTTAACAGGGCATGTCACATGCAAGAGGCCTCCAGCATTTCCTCTTTCCAGTTCACTTTTCACTCCACCACTAAATTTGCCCTCCTAGGATACAGCTACGGTGGGGTCAGAGCTCTACTTAAAATCTGTTAGACTTCGTAATGAAAGCATTAGGCTGGCACAGGAGCCCTTAACCCTGTGCCTTTCCAGCTTCATCTACCACCATTGCCTCTCATATCCTCGACTTCCATCACCCTGAGCTTGTCCTTCCCCAAAGTCACCATGATTTGCTCTCTCCCATGCCTTTGTGTTGGCTGTTTCTTTTGCCTGGCGAAATCCCACCCATTTGTCAGGGCCCAGCTTAAATACAGTCTCCTCGGAGAAGCTTCCCAATGCCTAAGGCCAACATGGTCCCTCTCTCCCCTGTGTTCCTGGGCACTTGGTGACAGGCCTCTATTGTGACAATGTGAACACTAGTATGTGATTAATTTTTATTTGTCCCTCTCCCCTATTATATAGTGATATCTTCAAAGGAAAAGGAATACGTTTTATAAATTTTATACACTCCAGTGTTTCAAAGCGAGTGAATGAATTAAAGAATGGATGAATGAACCGACCAAACATGAGGTCCAATGATAGACCTGACGGAAGACGGGCTATTAAGGAGGGAATCACCCTTCACCTCCACACTGTCTGCATTATCCTACTGGCGGAGTTTGTAGAGGGTTTCCTGGGGGCTGGTGACAGCAGACCTCCCCCCCAGGGAAAGGCCCCCTGTTCCCAGAAATGCAAGTGCCCCTTGATAGGATGAAAGAGACCTTCGAGGTCGCCAACTTTTTCTATCAGGAAAATTTGCCAAAGAGAGGAAGGTGTCACACACCATCCTGGGTGAGAACCGAGCAGACAATGTGGGGGGAAAACAGGGCACAGAGATTCCTTTGCAGAAAAAGTACAGCCCTGTGGGCCAGGAATTCTTTTGCTTGAGAGTCATATGCTCTGGAATGTGCAAGGGGAAGCAGTCTCAGTGGGGTCTTGACTCAGCAAGGCCTGGAATTGATGCTCGGGCTGTTCTGCTGGGTCCTCGGCATTCGGGTTCGCAGCAGTCTGAGCCCAGTTGCACACGCCGGCATGTATGAGAACAAGCCTTAAATCAGAACCACCCGTTACGCCTCCTCCCCACTCTCTGGCGCTCAGCCTTCCTCTGGCCCCCCTTCCCTTCACTGCAGGCTCATTAAGGCCCTTCCCAGTGCAGAGACACTGCATTCTGGGGACTGGTGGAGTGTTTGATATTTTCCACTCTGCGTGTCAAGGGCATTTACAGTCGGCGTCAGAATGTTATGTCGGTCTGAGGAGGTACTTTGAAGTGTTTGTGGTAGAGGCCACATGTGCAGGCAAGATGTGCCTCCTCCCTGCTCCCTGGATCCCCGAGGTTCCTGCTCAGCTCTTTCCCAGCATCATGTGACAATGAACAACACCACTTAACCCTTTCCTTCTTGGGGTAGTGGCTGGTTGTTATTACTGTTATTATCATTTTGAAAAGGCATTTCGTCCTCCTCCTACCTCTCATCTTTGGGGATGGTTTGGAGGCTTCTCTCCTTGCCTTATGGTCACCATTTCTTGAAACATTTCTGTGGTTGTTTTTGCTACCACTCTACATGAACTTGTGTGTAGAAACGTATTTCCAAATAGTGCACACAAAGCAGACGTATGGATCATAATTCTGCACAGATGGTTCTCGACACTTTCATGCCATCCCAGAGCCAACTCAGAGAGCGGGCAGGCTGGCCGATCCCCCCTTTTCAATCCCCCCTCTTTCAATCTGTGTGTGATGCTCAGTCACAGCACAGGGAGCCCCTAAATGGAACCATCGTGTTTTCACTTTACTAAATGGCAATTCACAGTGGTCCTTCAAATGTCACTTGGCTTAGTCCATGAAAGTTTAGGGTCCTGAAACCCTAAACTAAAAAAAAAAATCCATCTATGTACAAAGAGCATTTGTATCCCCTATTATTTTGAAATAAATAAATAAAAAGGAATAGAAAAAAATACATGAGACTTTCAGAGGAAATGTTATCAGCTGACCTGAGTCTCCCACTAGGCTATGTGACTTGGGCCATGCAATGGAATAGGGCTTGGGCTGGTAATCTCCAAAGCTCCTTTCACTCTTGAGGTTCTGCCATGCTCAGCTATTAAATAGCCTGGAAAGGTCCTACCCATAGCAGGATGGGTGGGAGTGGAGGCACAGGGCTTCTCTTACAAGCGGTGGGCATCAGTTTATATTCACAAAGCACTGGGCAATCTCAGTGGGGACAAAAGAGTTTTTAATGAACATAAGTCACTTTCAGCCACCCAAATATCAAGACCTTGATATTTGGCAAAGTTGCCTTGGGCTCAAGTTCATCACGTAGAATGATCTCTCCTCTGTAATGATAGCTATACTTCTTTATTTTAATTTAGGAATCTGAAGAAAGGAAGAGACATGCCTCAATATTAGACTATTAAAAAACTAATATAAGTTACCATGTGCAAGGCAATATGCTAGACAATAATGTGCTAGCTAAGCTTTATCTTATTTAAAGCTCACAATAACCTATGAGGTAAGTTCTATTATCTGCATCTAAACCTCAAAGAGGTTAATAAAGTGTCCAAGGGAGCATTAAAAAATGTATGATCCATAACATGGGCCTGAAACTTCCTGACTGTAATTAGTATCTCTGTGGCTAACCTCCATGGCACAAATCTGCCTATTCAAGCAAGGTCAGGGTCAGTGTACTTTTCATCTCCTAAGACAACTGCTAAGATGCCACCTGCTCTTGTTCCACATTGTCCCCAGCATTGAGTCAGGGGTGTTTCATCAATACCTACTGAATGAAGGCATGAGCAAATGGCATGTAACAAGCCTGGGAAAGGTGCTGAATTTCTGTAATGAAAGTCTGCCTGGGGACTTCCAACACAAACAGGGCACTTTCCCAAAGCAATCAGGGGATTCAAATCCTTTGCAGCCAGGAATCCACGTTCCCTGTCCAGAATACCCTCCCTGATGGCATAAACTCAAGCTTCTTGCACCTCTTTCTTCCTATAACACAGGCCCTGAGTTTTACTGGGCTGCCAACAATTAGGCGTTTGTGAGCACGCACACACACACACACACACACACCCCAAAGGATCAAAGGGGACGACATTGGATTACACAGTTTGTTAGAATAACTTTGCTGTTTATGTTTGCTATGCACAGGGTCAAAGCCGCCCCTACCAAATAGTGCTTTTGCACTCCTGTGAAGAGCCTCACTGAGAGGAGTGATGAAAAGAGTTAATAGCGTTTTGTTGCAAAGCTGCCTTAACTTGTAAGTTGCTCCCAGGAGGACTGCTAGCATGGGATTAGGAGAGGGGTATACCATGTTTTCTTTTACATTTGCTGGAATGAGAAATCTTTCCAGTCACTGTGTCCTGGAAATAAAACATTTGATATGGAAGAGTGTCCAAGACATGTGATCCCTAAAAAGCCCATTTGGCCCAATGCTTGAATCATGTTTTCAATCAAGAATTGCTACCTTGAGTCCCCTCTGACCTTCGGCAGTGGAGACCTTGACCCAGCCGTTACCTAATAAGGTTCTCCCTTTATATGGCTCTCTCTCCTTGGCGAAGCTTATTTATTTTGTCTCTAATGTACCAGAAAGAAGGAGACATGTTTTTCTGTTGCAGAATGGATAAATCCAAGTATTTTCATTTGTTTTAGAGCTGAGTTGGCAGCTGGTTCTCACAGGAGAGGGGACTGGCAGCTAAATCAATTTTAAATTAGGCATTTGTCATGATTCAGCTTACTCATAAACCTTAAAAAAAATCCCAAAATTTAAAGGTCAAAACTAACAGCACCAAGATCTGCCTGTTTTTTTAAACTAATAAAGACAGTTGGTGGTCCTTTGCCTGATAGTCTGTATTACTATCCCAAATAGTTAACCTTTTCTTTATTCTTTTATTGCCCTACATTTTCCTCTATATTTTTTCATCTTCTCTTTCTTTCCTTGCTTCATATTTTCCCTTGCTTTCTGACTCATATCTTTCATTTTTGCTTCCTCTATCTTTTTCTCATTCAATACTGTGTGTTCCAGATTTGAAGTAAGGCAGGAAACCAGTGGAATATAATGCACTTTGTAAAACAGAACATTCATTTCAAATCTCTATCTGCAGCAAGGTTCACTGCTGCCTTAGTCTGTTTTGTGTTGCTATGACAGAATGCCTGAGACTGGTAATTTATAAATAAAAGAAAGTAAGTTTATTTTGCTCATGATCCTGCAGGCTGGGAAGTTCAAGATTGGGCGGCTACATTTGGTGGCTTCTGGTGAGGATCTCATGATGCATCAGAACATGGCAGAGAAGCAAAAGGGGATGTGGGCACATGCGAAGAGACCAAACATGAGAGGCAGCCTGGCTTTTTAAAAATTCGCTCTCTCAGGAACTAATCCCTTCCTATGAGAACCAACTCAGTCTCAAGAGAAAGACCTTAATCCATCTTAAGGGCCTAAATACCTCTGAAAGGTACTACCTCCCAACACCGTTATACTGGGGACCAAGCCTCAACATGAGATTGAGTGGGGACAAGCCATCTTCAAATCATGGCAACTTCCCCACGAGAGAACACCCTAGCAACCTCTACCTGAGTACTTGCCTTTCCGTTATTCTTTCCTTCTTTATTGTCATTGTTTTCCTGTTTTGTTCCCTTTTCAATTTCCTCTGATTCCATGACAAAGGGAATAAAATAACTATTATTCACTGAGTACTGAACACATGCCAACTTTTCACTAACTCACTAAAAATAAAATATTGAGCACTTTCAAATTATGCCATTTAAACATAAATGGAACTCTTAAAGTTAAGTGATTTTCTTACCATTTTATAGGTAAGGAATCCATGACTTGCCCAGGCCAGTAAAAGATGGAATAAGGATTCCACCCTGGTTTTCCCCAGTTCTGCTGTCTTTACAGATGCATCCTCCATTCTGCATTCCTCTGCTGACTCAAGACTAAAAGTTCTGGTTACCTAAGGTCTCAAGGCATTTCAGTTTAAGGTTTGGCTACCTTTCGCCCTTGACATTTAGTCTAAAACTTGTTTTGGGTATGGTTTCAGCAAGGATGTGCCAAGGTCAACAGGAGTATAAGGGAGGGGGAGGAGCCCTTTGATTCTCTTTTGTCAATTACTATTTCTTTAGATGGTTTTTTATTCCTTACATAGAAGGAATAAGATCTAGTGTTCTGTAGAACAATAGGGTGACTATAATTAACAACAATTTATTGTATATTTCAAAATAACTAGAAGAGTGGAGTTGGAATGTTCCTAACAAAGAAATGAAAAATGCTTGAGGTGATGGATATCCCAATTACCCTGATTTGATCATTAGACATTGTACACTTGTATCAAAACTGCACATGTACCTCATGAATATGTACAACTATTATATAGCCATAAAAATGAAAAGTAAAAAAAAAATTTAAATAGCCAAAAAATGCAGTTGTGTTTACCACAGCATTTTTATTTTACCTTAAGATGTAACTCACTAAAAATAAAAATACTTTTCATTAGGGAAATATTCATTTTTAAAAAATCCCAAGTAGAATAAAATGGGAGGCATCAATTTACCAGACTTCAAACTATACTACAAGGCTATAGTCATTAAAACAAATTGGTACTGGCACAACAACAGGGACATTGACCAGTAGAACAGAACTGAGAACCCAGATATAAAACCATCCTCATATAGCCATCTAATCTTTGACAAAGCAGACAAAAACATACCCTAGGGAAAAGAATCCTTATTTAATAAATGGTACTGGGAAAAGTGGATAGCCACGTGTAGAAGACTGAGACAGGATCCATACTTTTCACCTCTCACAAAAATCAACTCAAGGTAGGCAACAGACTTAAACCTAAGGTGTGAAACTATTAGAATTCTAGAATAAAATGTTGGAAAAACTCTTTTAGACATTGGCCTAGGCAAAGAATTTATGAAGAAGACCCCAAAGGCAATCACAACAGCAACAAAAATAAATAAATGGGACCTGATCAAATTAAAAAGTTTCTGCACAGCCAAAGAAACTGTTACAAGAGCAAACAGACAACCTACAGAATGGGAGAAAATTTTCGCATGCTACATATCCCATAAAGGGTTGATAACTAGAATCTATTTAGAACTCAGGCAAATCAGCAAGAAAAAAATCAAACAGCCCTATCAAAAAGTGGTCAAAGGACATGAACAGAAACTTTTCAAAAGAAGACAGAATAATGGCCAACAAACATATGAAAAAATGCTCAATATCTCTAATCATCAGGGAAATGCAAGTCAAAACCACAATGAGATATCATTTATCTGCAGTGAGAATGGCCTTTACCAAACAGTCCCAAAACAACACATGTTGGTGTGGATGTGGAGAGACAGGAACACTCCTACACTGCTGGTGGGACTGCAAACTAGTGCAACCTCTGTGGAAAGCAATATGGAGATACTTCAAAGAGATACAAATAGATCTACCATATGATCCAGCAATCCCATTACTGGGCAACTACCCAAAACAAAAGACATTCCATAAAAAAGACATCTGCACTGAATGTTTATAGCAGCACAGTTCACAATTGCAAAGATGTGGAAACAACCCAAGTGCCCATCAATACAGGAGTGGATTAATAAAATGTGGTATATGTATACCATGGAGTACTATTCAACTATAAGAAACAATGGTGATCTAGCATCTCTTGTATTTTCCAGGATAAAGCTGGAACCCATTCTACTAACTGAAGTATCCCAAGAATGGAAAAATAAGCACCATATGTACTCACCATCAAATTGGTTTCACTGATCAACACCCAAGTGCACATATAGGAATAACATTCATCGGGTGTCAGGTAGATAGGAAGGGGGAGGAGAGGACAGGCATATACACACATAGTGGGTGCAGTGTGCACCATCTGGGGAATGGACACTTCTGAAGCTCTGACTCTGGTCGGGCAAGGGCAATATACATAACCTAAACATTTGTACATCTGTAATATGCTGAAATAAAAACAAGAAAGAAAACAGTTTGATTGCCACAAATTCAAACGAGGTGGTGAGTAAGAGCCAACTAGCATTTTATACCTTACGTAAATGAAAATATGACCATTTCAAGTCTAAAGTACTACATCGAGCATCATAGACGATGGCAAATGTTAAACCTTAGGTTTAGGAAATAGTTCAGGAATTTCTTTTCTTTTCACCCTGAGAGCTTCAGGGAGAAACAAGCACATGTAAGCAAAGAACTATCTACTCAAACTCCTTTTAGAAAGGTTGTATTGATAATAGCTTTACTTGTAAAGATTTAATGATGACTTTGCCTATTATAATATTCTGCAAAAATTATATGGTAAATTGAGTTTCCTTCCTATCTTGAAGCAAGTTATATTCTATGATTTCAGTGTTGATAAGGAGAATTAAATAGGAAAATGAGCATTCCAGTGATCTAAATGGACTTGGATATTATTTTTTTGTTTGTTTTATTACTCTGGTGGGTCAAGTGAATGTGAGTAAAATAATGATAAATTTGTTTTATAAGAAGGAGAATATTGATTTTTATATTTTAATTTGGCTCTGTACATTTTTGCTACTTCCACCAAAGTCAGCTAAATTAAGGGTGGTTCATTTTAAGAGTTTCCATTTAATAAATATATCTTTATTCTTGGCCCATGTTAGTTGACTTGTCCTGTGAGGATTCCCTTATTTGGGGAAAATGTATACTCATCTCATGTGGTCCCCTGGTGCTTCATCTTATGTGGCCTCTGTCATTTTGCTCACTTTTGGAAGACCAGCAGTGCTGGGGACAGGAAGTCGTGACTCACCCAACTGGTGGTCTTGAGGAGAATTAGAGATGTTTAGCCCTGCCTCTTCCTCTCTCCTTCTTAGAAGAGCAATGCTCACAGGGTGCATCTATTCATTTCTTTATCACTGGGAACTGGCTCTGATCCTGCAGATTAAGAAAACTGGTCCCAGTCCAGAGCTGCAAAACAATTCAAGGTCAAGACCAGCTCATTTGCAGAGACCAGTGAGAGGTAAAAACATCGATCCTTTTGTTCGAAAATCAGGGAGAAAATGCCATTAAAGCTACACACAAAGCTTTTTCTTTTTTCTGCTTTCTCACTCTCTCTCTCTCAACTTGTCATTGTGCTTTTTATTTGCTATTTAATGTTATTCTAAGTTAACCAAAAATTTAAAATTATTGCCATGAATTTTTTCATTCATCTTTATATTGTGCGATAATAGTTTTAAATGAAAATATCAGAGCATTTAACTCCCATGAAAAACACCAAAATTCTCAATTTGTATTTATTAGCTTATTCTTGGGGTTAGACGGTTGGACGGGGAGGTGCCTCAAGCTGGCCAGAAAAGGTAAAGATTTCAATAGCAATAGAAGACACTAGCAATAAAGCTAGCAATAAAAGACACTTCATCAGCCTGCTAAAGGTCACTTATAAAAAAAAAAAGCCACATCTAATAGCATTCATAATGGTGAAAAACTGAATGCTTTCCTTTAAGATCAGGAATAAGCAAAGAATGCCTTCTCTCACCATTCCTTCCAACACTGTAATAGTGGTTCTAGCCAAGGCAATTAGATAAGAAAAGGATATAAAAAGCAATCAGATTGGAAAGGAAGAAGTGAAAAATCTCTATCTGCAGATATATCATCTTGTACATAGACAATCCTGAGGAATTCACCAAAAGACATTTATTAGAACTAATAAATGAGTTCACCAAGGTTTCAGGATATAAGATTAATATATAAAAATTAATTGTATTTCTATATGGTAGCAATGAACAACTGAAAATGAAATTAGAAATAAATTTCAGTTATAATAGCACCAAAAAATAAAACAGTTAAGAATACACTTAACAAAAATGTGCAAGACTTGTACACTATACACCGAAAACTACAAAATATTGTTGAAAGAAATTGAAGGAGACAATAAATAGAAAAACAGCAATCACTTAGGCCTACTGTCTCTCCTTCCCACAACTGGATTGATGCACCAGTCCTTAGGCCTGGGAGCTGGGAAAGTGGATCCAGGCACCTCCCCCTTCCATAAGCCCACTGCCTTTTACCGTAGCAGATAGCTCACTCCCAAAGATCTTTAAACCTCCACACTGGGTCATGCTCAGTGTTTTGATTGGAGGTAGGGAAAAGTGGGAAGGGATTTGAGAGGCTCACCTCTCCCAAGATGTGGCATCCTGATGGTCACCCACCATACCCACCAAGCTGCTGCCAGCTCAGGGTGTGAACAGACACCACCATGGCTCTCCCAAAGATGCCACCGTGGATACATGCAGGCATTCCTGACTCTTCCCAAGCCTGCATCTAGCCCCCTGCTTAGAGTAGAGGGTGGCAGTGGTTGCAGAGTAAAAAAGAGAGAAGATAGGCAGGGCCAGGGGCCCAGAAGGCAGAGCAACAGTTGGCAAGAACTCGTTCTGGCAAGCAGGCAGGCTTGGAGACTGGTTATGAGCCAAGTCTCAAGCCCCCAGAGCGTGGTTCTTTGTCACATTGGACTTTACTTGCTAAACACAGATGCAAAGATGAAATTGTCAAGAATTTCAAGAATGTGGCCACAGAACATAGAATCCCAACTGTGAGACTCTTCTTAGCATGGGCCCTGTGCCACTGCACTGACTGAACATCTGGAAAGCCATCCCTGTCTAAGGTGCAATATTAGGAAGTTCACTTGCCCATCAATTTTAGTCACTACTTTAATACTGGTTTTGTCATTAATAGAGGTGATAGTTTAGCCCCCATTTGACCTGTCACTTTTTCTTATTTCTCAATTGTTTCCTATTTCTGGCAGACATGGGGACTTTGCCAAAACTCTAACTTTACCGACCCATGTTTTGCTTCTTAAAAGAAATTCAGAGAAAGCAATGATTAGGTCTTGTGTATCTTGGGGTCACATTATGTGCTTATCAGATTGGAGGTGGCACTAACTAGTGATTAAGAACATGAGCATTGGGGTTAAACCAAATTTTGGTTCAACTTAAAGTTCTATCACTTTTAGTTAATGCTCCCTGGCAAATTATCTGCCTCTCCTTACCCTATATGTAAAATGTGTAGAATAGTAGTACCTACTTCAAAGTATTGCTGTGAAGATTTAATGAGATAATGTAAGGCATTTGGCATACAGCAGTGCTTGTTTTATTATTTAATCAACTTAATATAAACTGTATTCTAGCCAAATTGCAGATCTTTTAAGAATAATGATGAATGAAAACCACAGAAACATGATACGGACATGTAAGGAACAGAGTTCAAAAACATTTTAATGACATTAAGTGAACAATCCTTTGGATGGCCCCCTCAAAGTGCAACCGTCTAAATACTCTTTAGGAGACATCATGAGGCAGGAAATGCCTGCTTTAGCTGCGAGTGTTAATAACTAAATTCATTCATCAAAGATTATTTTAAAGGTGTTCAATTCTGTTGTCCACTTAATTGAAAATTTTATTCAATGCTATGTACTGTTTTAAAAGTTTCAACTAAAATGATTTTTGTTGATAATTTTATTTTGTTCTTTTCCTTTGTTTAAGCTCTCATCTAGAAGACCTAACAATGCCCAGAGAATCGCTTACCTCTGGTTCTTCCCAGGAAGCTAAGGAACGTGTGCTGTAAGGGGAGCATTGTTGGGTGGTGGAATGGCAGGACAGCGGGCTCAGAGGTCAGGGAAGTCGGATACCAAAACCAGCACTACCTCTTAATTTCTCTGTAATATTAGGCAAGTTCTTCAATTTTCCTGAACTTCATTTTCCTTATCTATAAAATGAAAACCATAATAATACCTCACAGGGTTGCTGAGAAGAGTAAATGAAATTGTGTGTGTGTGTGTGTGTGTATATAATTATATATAGTGATATATATTTTATATAGTTTCATATATACACACATGTGCTAACTATAGTTATTATTCCACTACTTGCATTCACTAGTTTCTCAAGGTTTCTATTTGTTTTAAGGAAATTGACTCCCACTAATATACATTTGTACCCAAAATATGTACAACGTTAGAACAATAAGGTATGCAAAGTTGCCATCAATCTTCTCAAGAATTTGTCACTGAACTGAGAACTCACAACAGAGGAGCCAGGGTCCTTATATCTGTATCAAGTCTTTGCACTGATTCTTGTGAGAGTTGAGCAGTGCCTTACATGTCAGAAAGATAAGACTTGAACATGGTCATTGTCCTATTGTTTTTGATATGGTAATGGTATTTTAAAATTTTACCAAGCAAAAGTATTGAGTCTTTGATTAAAATGTAGCTGCTACCACAGGAAATAATGAAAATAACTATCATGTATTGTGCCATTTTTGAGTGCCTGACACTATATTAGATGCTTTATACACATTTAAAATGACCCATGAAGTAGATGTTCTAATATCTATTTTAAAGGTGATAAAACCAAGGCTTATTAGGGTTATAGAAATTGACCAAGGCCTAATGAGTGGTCGAATTTAGATTTGAACATGGTTCTGTCTGCTTCTAAAACATGCTGTCTGTCCAAGCAATAATTCTTTAATCTAATTTCATTCAGTTGTGATCTTCTAGTCCCTACGATTTGACATTGTTACATCAGAATCCTGCTTCTTAGTATTTGGGGTATAATACAATAAAATATGTCAATGATCAGAGATCAGCAAAGCTTATAGTGAAAAAACTTTAATATCCCTATACTATTATATATATTTGGGTACTCGTATGAAAAAGAGGAAATATTACCTCCTTAGGCAACAACATAAATATTGCTTGTATTTATTCCTATGAAAATATATATTTCTATTAATTAAGAGCTTTAACACTTGTACCCCCATAATACACTAAAATAAAATAAATAAATAAATAAAATAAAATGGTAAAAAAAAAAAAGAGCTTTAAAATATTTTTAAATTGATTATAATTCAGTAATCCCTCTTGAGAGTTTACTTCTTAAGGATATGATACCCATACCAAAAAAGTTATATACACAAAACTATCTATATTAGTGTTATTTAAATGTTTAAAGTAAATATAATCTAGGAATGCAAGGTTGATTTTAACAACGGAAAGCCTATCAGACCAATATACCAATTTTGTCCTTAGTAATAAAGGACAAAAACCTCATGATCATTTTAGAAGACTCAGAAAAAGTAATTGACAAAACCCAAGAAAATTTCAGGTTAAAATCACTCAACAAACTAGGATTAGAAGAGAATTTTCTCAACTGGATAAAGGGTGTATACAAAGAATCCATAGCTAATCTCTTACTTAATGGTGAGAGACTGAATGCTTTTCCTCCTAAGATCAGGAAAAAGAGGAGGATATCTGTTTTTACCACTTTTACTCAACATTGTATTGGAGGTTCTAGCCATGGCAATTATGCAAGAAAAAGAAATAAAAGGCAACCAGATGAAAACAGAAGAAGTAAAACTACCTTTATTTGCAGATGACATGATCTTGTATACAGAAAAACATAAGGAATCCCCACAAAAAACTATTTGAACAAATCAGTTCAACAATGTGGCAGGATATAAAATTATCATAAAAAATCATTTTTACTTCTATACACTACCAATGAACAATCTGAAAATTAAATTAAGAAAGCCATACCATTTACAATAGTAGCAAAGAGAATAAAATACTTAAGAAAAAGGTAGCAAAAAAGCACAAGTCTTATACATGGAAAACTACAAAATGTGTTGAAATAAATTAAAGAATAAATAAATAAATTGATATCCCATGTTCATGTATCAGAAGACTTAACATTAATTAGATGGCAATTCTCCCCAAAATTGAACAATAGATTCCCGTACCTCTTTTTCATCACTCAACTTCAGTTACCTCTTTTTTTTTGTAGAAATTGAAAAGTTGATCCTAAAACTCTCATGATCCCTGTGCCCTTGTGCAAATGACACAGAATAGCCAAAACTATCTTTTTTTAAAAAAGGAAAAACGTATAGGATTCTTATTTCCTGATTTCAAAATCTGCTACAAAACTACAGTCACCAAAATAGGATAGTACTTGCATACAGATAGACATATAGATTAATAAAATATAATTGAAAATTCAGCAATAAACCTTAACATAAGGTCAATTGAATTTTGGCAAGGGTAACAAAAAATTCTATGGGCAAAAAGTAATTGTTTCAACAAATGGTGCTAGGACAACTGGATATCCACATGCAAAAGAATGAAATCTAACCTCTATCACACACAATATACAAACTAACTCAAAATAGATCATAGAACTAAATACTAATGCTAAAACTATAAAACTTCTCAAAGAAACGTAGGAGTAAATCTTTATGGCCCTGGGCTAAGCAATGGTTTCTTAATTACAATGCCCAAAACACAAGGAACAAAAGAAAAAAACAGATAACTTGAACTTTATCAAAATTAAAAATATTTTTACATCAAAGGACACCACGAAAATAAAGGATATCACCAAGAAGGTGCAAAAATAACCCATGAAATGTGAGAAAATATTTGCAAATCATGTAGTTATAAGAAAATTGTGTCCATAATATATAATGAATTCCTACACCTTAACAATAAATATACAAATAACCCAATTATAAAATGGGTAAATTATTTGAATAGAATTTTCTTCAAAGAAGATATGTAATAGCCAACAAGCACATGAAAAGATCCTCAACCTCATTAGCCATTAGAGAAATGCAAATCAAAACCACAATGAAATACCAGTTCAAATCCATTAAAATAGCTAAAATAAAAAGTCATACTGTAACAATTTGGAGGGAGGATGTGGAGAGACTGGAACCCTCAGATATTGCTGGTAGAAATGTAAAATGAGGCAACTATTTCAGAAAACTGTTTTTAGTTCCTCAAAATGCTAAACAGAGAGTTACCATTTGATCCAGAAATTTTATGCTTAGGTTTATACTCAAGAAAAATGAAAATTTATGTACCTACAAAAATTTGTTCATGAATGTTTATAGCAGCATGACTCATGATACCCAAAGAATGGAAACCTCCTAAATGCCCATCACCTGATAAATGGATAAACAAAATGTGGTATATTTATGCAATGGAATATCATTCAACAATAAATAATAATTAAGTAATGACATATGCTACAACATTGATGAACCTTGGAAACATCATGTTAAGTGAAAGACGCCAATCATCAAAGACTATATCTTGTTCGATACCTTTATGAGAAATGTATAGAATAGGCAACTCTATAAAGATGGAAAGTAGATTGGTAGCTGCCTGGAAGTGGGGTGGGGGAGAGGATCAGGAGTGAGAAATTACTGTTGATGTATTTAATATTAGGTTATTAAGTATGAAATGTCCAATCTCCTTAACTACTAAGTTTGACAGTTGATATTTCTGACATTTCACTTTGACACTTCTGTCTTATTTTTATTGTGAAGGTATATCCTCATTCTTTCAAACTTACAGTTTGGCTTGTGATTGTCTTTCAAATATTTTTAGAACAATTTTTCTGAAACCGTGGATAAGTCAAAAATTTCAGTTATTTTCAAATATGAGTTCCATCATAAAACCAATGCAGCACAGACACATGGAAATATTAACATCAACAAAGTGTTTGGGAAAGATGTGGCTAATGAATGCACAGTACATTGATGGTTTGAGAAATCCTATTCTGGCAATTTTAATCTTGAAAATGAGCCACGTGGGCGACCTGAGACCAAGGTGTATAAAGATAAGCTGAAAGCTGCAGTGGAAGCAAATCCATCTCAACCTACATATGACTTAGAAGCAAGGTTTGATGTTATTATTCCAACAATATTGGACCATTTAAAAGAAATCAGCAAGGTAAAGAAGCTGGATAGATGGGTCTCACATGAATTAAACAAGCGTAAGAAGAAAAATCATCTTGAAGCTTGCCTTTCTTTGCTGTCATGACATGGGGCAAGGTTGCACTGAATGGTCTGTAGGATTTCTCTTACCTCTGGGCTTTTATTTGTTGTTATGAAGAAGCCTCAGGAAAGAAAAATACGGAAATATGTAAGAATTGTGCTGAAAATACTAGACTCACTTTATTTCTCCCTCTATCTTTAGGGCTTTCAGCTGGGATTAATCTTTGTTTGGATTTTTATCTTGGGTATATTGATGTTTTCTTAAGATTGGTTACTTAGTATGTTGGATTGCCTGTGTATTGAATGAATATATTTTAGTGATTAAACATGCAGGTTATATACATGAAAATTTCTTGTTCTATTGTTGAAATTTCTACTCTTGTTGGAAATTAGATCAAAGTAAGTCATGTGTTTAAAAGCTAATATCCAAAAAAGCAATCTGAAAGATTATGAATGCTTCAAATATTATATTTACAAGGACAGTATAACAGGGGAAAATGGTTGTTACAACATTAGGTGAAAAAAGAGGTACATAAAGCTTAATACACAATATTACTATAATTGTATAAAAAAAACCAAAACCAATGGTAGATTTTAAAAAGTGAAAGGAAATATAATAAAATGTGAACATCTTTGGACACTATGACTAATAGATACTTATTATTTTCTATTCTGTTTCCATTGTATTATTTTCATGTTTTCTGTAACAAGCATGCATTTCCTATTTTCCCTTTTAGGTTCACTTTTTCATTTGCTGAAGTTTACCCTTAAATTCTTTCAGTAAAGGATCTGGGAGTAGCCAAAAAGATTTCATCTTTATATAGCCAAAAAATATTTATTTTCTTTCTCCTTCAAGAACAATAGTTCAGCTATGTATATAATTGGAGGGTGATGGTTATTTTAACACAGTACCTCAAAGCTCATACTCCTTTGCCTTCTGTATCTATTGCAAATGAGAAAACTATTGTTAGATTTTCTGTCATTCCTTTGTAGATAAAATGTCTTTTGTCACTGGTTAATTTTTTTCTTTGTTTTTTGATGTTCTAAAGTTTTACTACATTATGTTTAGAATGAATTTATTTCTAGTTATCTTACATAGCATTTGGTATTAACTTTAAATCTGAGGACTCATGTTTTCTTTAAGACTAGAACATTTTCTATCAATATCAATCCCTTTGAATATTGTTTCTCTATGTTTCCTTTATTCTCTACCTTTAGCAGTCTTAGCAATGAAGCAACTAAAACTATCCTTTACTTCTTGTAAATTCTCTCTCAAATTTTGTTTCATTATATTCCATTGCCAAATTCAGAAAATTTCCTGGGTATAATCTTCCATTTCACTAATTTTCCCTTATATTCTTATATGAGATATTTACTCATTTTTTTTTATATTTTTGTTCTAATTATTACATTTTCAATTCTAAGAATTCAGTTTTCTTCTCTTTTCTATCCATCTGTCCTTGAGTCATGTCTCTTGGTTTTTATTTCATGATTAATTGTTCTGTATTATAAAGTTATTATTTCTTTTGATATTTGAGAATCTTATTTTAATTTTTTTCAGCATATTATGGGGGTACAAATGTTAAGGGTTACATATATTGCCCTTGCCTCCCCTCCCCCCTTGAGTCAGAGCTTCAAGTGTGTCCATCCCCCAGTTGGTACATAATCTTAAACATATTATTGAAGAGTCATTTTCAGATTGCTCTATCATATTCATTTATAAATGCTCCTTGACTTACAATGGGGTTACATCCCAATAAACTCATCATAAGTTGAAAATATCATGAGTCAAAAAATGCAATTAATGTACCTAACCTACTGAACATTATAGCCCACCCTAGCCTGACTGAAATGGGCTCAGAACACTTACACTAGCCTACAGCTGGGCAAAATCATCTAATACAAAGACTATTTATAATAAAATGTTGAATACTGTCATAGATGGATGTTTTGTAGACATAAATAAAGATCAAAATTCAAAGTACAGTATTTACCAAATGTGTATCACACCATTGTAAAGTTGAAAAATTGTAAGTCGAACCATAGGTCAGGGACCATCTGTAGTTGAGATTGAGTTAATCACTTGATTACTGAATATGTTGGCCAGTTTTTCACGTGCTTTAGAATTTTAGGTTGTAAGTTTATCTTGGATGAAAGATTTTATTTGTTTCTTTTGGAGGGGTGGTGGGGGTTGGTTTGATTTTTACTCCTCCACAAGATTTGTGCAGCCTTTTATTTGCACAATGAGCGTGGCTCTCATCCTTTACCACATGTGGGACACTGTGTTACCCATTGCCTCATAGGAGTCAAATTTCTTTCAGACTACTTCCCTTAGCTTCTTCCCTTGCTTATTGCTTTGCTTCTTATTCCCTAACAGATCAGCAAATGTATTTAATATTGTTTTAGCATGGCTGTGCTTTTTAAATACATATATATATTTATATACACACAAATCTTTCACTGCTAATTCTTAGGAATAGAGGAGAAGTTTAAAGTGTGACTTCAAAACTCCATCTTGATTATAAGTACACTTACATTTTTGCTTTTTTTCATTTTTAATTATGATATTTAAGAAATACATAAAGGTTCAGAAGTACTGTATTTATCTATACACTGCTACCAAGATAAAACAGATGTTAATTTTTTTCCTTATTTGCCTTAGATCTCTTTTTAAAAATTTTTTCAATTGTAATCATTTCAGATGATCTTGAAATCCACTCATCCTTTCCCCCCTTCTTCTACCAAAGGTAACCATTATTTTACACTTGACATTTGTCATTCTTGTATGTTTAACATACATGTATTGAACATATATTCCTATATGTACGCGTACATGTCCTTTTATGTTTAACAAAGAATATTTTAGTGTTTTCTCATGTTTAAAAATTTTGCAAATACAAAATCTATATAAGTGTGAAACTCTTCTTGAGTTTTCAGTTCATATGGAGGGTTGATTTCTGTTGACATTTATCTAACTAGATAGTTTCTGTTAATATGATATATTACTCCATTGTATGAATAGCTCCCATCTCTCTAATGCAGAATAGTTAGATTGTTTATATGAATACTTTGTTGATGTAACAAAATGAGATAAAACAATCATCCTTGAGCTTGTCTCCTTGCACACATATGTGAGAGCTTCTATAGAAGAGACCTAAGAAGTAGATTTACTGAGTATTGACACGTTCATCTTAAATAAATGTTGCAATTACTTCTCAAATTCATGGTAAAGTTCCACAGTTACGTTCCAGAGTTCCCATTTCCCCACATTTTGACTATCATTTACAATTATTAAGGATTAAATTTTGCCATTACGATGGGTATTAAATATTATCCACTTATTTGTAATTGGAATTTCCCTGATTTCCAGTCAGACTGAGCATTTTACATGTTTAATAGTTGTTTGGGTTTCTTTCTCCTATGAATTATGTTTTCAAATCCTTCACTCATTTTTTGTTTCTGAAATTTTAACTTTTTTCTTTTTATTTGCTGTTAGCTATAAATAACTATTCTGTCTGTATCTTCTGTTTGTACATTATAGATACAAGTGTTTTGTCAGTGTGATAGTCAGTAGTACTCCTTTCTGATACCCAGTTCTCCTTTCTTTCTTGGCACATGGAAGATTTCATTTCCTGGCCCCCCTTAGGATTAGATGGAGCTATCTGACCAGTTCTGCCAAATGAATTATGAATAGAAGTGATGTAGGGCATTCCTAGGTTAGAGCATTTAATTGACAATATAAAAATTCTAGATCTCTCTAGAATTTTCTCTTTCCCTCTGGCAGGGTCTTGGCAATGATCAAGATATGGGTGCTCTGTCAGCCTGGGTCTCCATGTAACTATAATGAGTAGCACTCACTCCCTGCTGACTCACAGTGGGCAGGTAGCATGACCAAGATATAAACTTTTCTTGTTTTAAGCCTCTGGAATTTTGGTGGTGTTGCACCATAACCTAGTTGATGAATAGAATTGGTTATATGTGTTGCAAGTAACTTCTTTCCATCCATTTAAAACTTTATATTTTATTTTAATGTAATTAAATTCATCAGTCTTATAATTTGTGCCTTTTATGTCTTTTTTCATAGATTCCTTTCTGTTCAAAGTCATAGTTTCATCCAAAAGTTTTAAATTTTTTATATTTTGGAATATATTTTTGTATATAATACAAGGCAAGAAGCTAATTTTATTTTATTTTTATATAGAACTGACCAATTTTATAAGCTGTTCATAAAATAGCTAAACTTTTCCTTCACTGCTTTGTCTATTTATCAATGCTGCACCAATAGTACATTGTCTCAGGATTTTTTAGTGAAAATCTCTGAATGATAAATTCTCATTTTTCAACTGCAAGTAATTTTTATTTAGCCCTCACTCTTGAATGGCTAATTCAGCCAGTATATAGAATCTTAGGTAGACAGATTTTTCTTATCAGTACTTTAAAAAATTATTGCATTACCTTTTGACCTCTATTTGTACTATTAAAAAGTTTTTTTCTCATTTCATTCGCTATTACTTTATAGTTAATCTGTCTTTTCTATCTGATTGCTTCAAAGATTAGGTCTTTGTCTTTGGTGTTCAGAAAATTCATTACAATATGTGCAAGTGTGGATTTATTTTTATTCATCTGTTGAATGTTTCTGTGAATCTTAGATATTAGCATTCATTTCTCATTAATTATAGAAAATTTAAAACACTGTCTCTTATATTTTCTCTTCACCATTTTATTCTTTATTTCTAGACTCTAATCACATAAATATTGGGTCTTTTTGACTTCTCTTTCATATATATTTTTTGTCTTGTTAATTATCAATCTGTACCACATTTAGGAAATTCTCTTATTTCCCTTATTTACTAATTTCTTTTCAGATCATTTTGATCTACATTTAAACCTTCCACTAAATTGTTAATTTTAATAACTTAAAAAATTTTGAATTGAGCCATTTAAAAATGTCAGTTTTTTTCATGATGTCTTATTCATTTATTTGTCTTTATTTTTGTGTGCTTTTAGCATAATCATTTTAAATTCATAGTGTTATTAAATTATCTCAGGTTCTTGGGACTCCCCATCTTGCTATTTGTCATATTTACTAACTTTCATTCATGGCAGATTGTTTCTCTGAAAGTTTTGTAATTTTAATAGGAATTTACCTTTAAATAGGGGGTCATTTTTATTTTTCTATGAGAATCTTTTGTATCTATGGATGGAAATTAGTTTTATGTTTGCCTCTGCCAAATGACCAGGAATATCACCAGCCATAAACCAATTTTACTATTATTTTCTAAGCTTAGGATTTTCTAGATCAAGTAGGTCATGCAGATTTAAATCTTAAACACCTGCCAAGAAAGAGTGCCATAATTATAAATCATCAGGAGGTATGCTTTTTATTCACCTTTCTGAACCCAGATAGTAGCATACAAGTTTCTTTGCCACGTCTGTATATTATTAATATTGGTAGTTTGTTGTTGGTTTTTTTTTCCCCAGTTCACTCTTTAATTAAAGTTGCAAACTTTTGAGGGCCTGGATCTGTGTAGATGGCCTTTATTCTAACTCTCTGCCTTACATGTCCCAAGCCTTCATCATTTACCTCTGTGAAGCCAGTAGAAACTATGTCCCTGGTTTATGAGAGATACACTTCATATACACCATTCCATCATTTTCTTTCCCCTACTTATTTTTAGTCTCCTTTGATTCTGGAACCTGGGGATTGCCCATTCTCAGCTATGACTTTAAAAGAACATTTGCTATATTTTATTGAACATTTCTAGATTTTTGTGTCAGAAGGGTTTACAGACTATATAGGACATCAATTTACTAGAAACTGTAGGTATATCATTTAACCATTTAAAAATATATTTTAAGTTGAGCAAAGAAGATAAATGTGCATGAATTCCATTTTGTGTTTATTATAAAAACAAAGCAAAAATGTAAAACTTCCCTAGCCTACTTGTTTCTAACTATATTTATCTTTCATAAAAGTCAGGCAGACATAGCTAAGCTACTTCATTTCCTACTGCTAAAAGAATGTCCAAACCTTTGATTTTACCAGTATAAGACACTTTTTAGACTATCAAAAAGTCACTGAATCTTATTATATTGATACACCAAGGCTGCCTAAGACCTGCCACTTGCAAGTTATGTAATATTGAATAAGTAATTTAATACAGGGACAAAAACCATATCTACCCCAAATGGTTTTTGAAAAGTATAAATGAAATAAGAAAATAACATACTTAGTCCAGTGGCTGGTCATAGCAAGCACTACTCTGAGTTATGTTATAAATAAATGATGATTAATAATAATAATAGTAATAATGAAGTAGTATTTGATCACTAAATTTCAGATGACTCTGAATCACCAACCATATTTGGTCCAAAACAGATATTTTATGTCATCTAATTATCTACACATTTTTAATAAAAATCTTGGCAGTCATGGTAAGGAATAAGACTATCAAGCTCCTTGCTAAGGCCAGTCCAAAGCCCAAATTTATATCATTATGTAGGTACCTCTAAAATTTTTTTAGTGTTTAACTTAATTAATATAATTAGAGGTAAACACTGAGAATGACACCTGATACTTTGTGGTCATGTCTCAGTTTCCTTTCTGTCATTATTACTTCACGTCTTTTTATGTCTTGCCACAACTCTAGATGAAGAGATTGGAATGCCAGAGCTTGGAAAGTGTATTCAATGTTAAGATTGTTGAATGACTTTTTATTGGAAATTTAAATGAAATACCTCCTTGGACATCTCCACCCCTGCTCCCCTTCAAGTTAATCAACCCTCAACATTTGTTACTAGAGTCCCCACATTGGTATATGTCTTAAATTAGTTGTAGAGAAGGAAATTTGCAAATAAATTTAAGTTACTCAAGACTATAATTACTATGAGTTATTTGATCATAACATGAAGAAATTCTGCTGATCCTCCAGAAAGGGGTCACCACATTCTCTTGGCTGCACTACATACAGCACACTTGGGCATTGTTCACATGAAAGCCTTGGTTAGTAGCTTTTTCCATTGGCCTGGAACTGATTCTGACATTCGAAGGATTATAAACCAGTATTGTCCATTCTAGGCTACTCAGCATAACTAAGCAAATATACCTATATTTACAGAAGGCGAGACCAAAACTCGACTAATAATCTATATTGATTTCTATATTTCATCTCATCAATGATACTGATTTTAGTTGATTTCATTTGCAAAATACTTTGTAACATTTCCAGTTTTATCTTACATGTCTGGTTCAACCAGATCATCTCTCTGCCAATTTTTTGTAATAGCAATCTCTAGATACCTTTGTGAAGGGAATAATGACAACTTGGATGAGCGTCCTGTCCAAAATTAAGTCTCACAACTTTTGAAAAAAAAAAATATATATCAAGATAAAAGAATGCCGTATACAATATGCATCTGACAAAAAATAAAAAGAAACGAAAAGAAAGTAAAACCAATATGCAACTCAGATCCAACTACAAAATGTTTTAGAATTCTTTTTCCATAGAGTCTGGGGAAAAAAAATCTGTTATCTGAAAATTTTAAGTGTTTTTCTGCCTCTTAAGAAGTAAAGACCTGACATACAGTTTGAGACAGGGCATCACTTTGAGCTGAGATAACCTTCCAAATGAGGATATCTTTAAGCGGATGAAGAGCAAATGCCTTTCCTAGAATGGAGATAATTGAATCACTGTGATAGTAGGGGGTTAAACTACTTTTCACAAAAATGTGAAAGTTGGAATTAGAGACAACAATGTAGTTCAGGAAATTGTTTCCTTTAGAGAAATATTTCTTTCCTACATATATATTTAGATTACACAGCTTGGTCTTAAGATTCCTGAACGTGTTGTTGAATTGTCCTTCCCATATCACGGGCCATGGGTGATCAGGCCTAGAGAAAGTCAATAAAGAATCAGTTTGTACTTTATTACCAGTAAGCTGTCTTGCTTTATGGAAGATCTTAGCATGATCAGCTAGCTACTCCAACTATGTCAACTAACACAGAATAAGATCTAATATATACCATCCTGTATTGTTAAATCTTTATACCATTTATTCCACTCTTCTCTTTCTTAAAACTTTCCTTAACTCTTCTTCTATTTAGTTAAAATAACACCAGCTACTATAGCCTCAAAAGTGATAGAGACTAACCACATAAAGTCTGAATGTTCCTAATCACTGGCAAGTTCTCTTTCATGTTGCGATTTAAGGACCCAAGATCCTTTTGTCTTGTGGCTCCACGACTCTCAACACGCAGCTTCAAGTTACCATGTTTATCTGCGTCAAACTGTGCAAGGGAAAAACCCTGGAGTTTGAGGTTCAGCAAATTTTCGTAGGGCAGACATTGCAGTGCTTCCACTCAGACTGTACTGGTGAAAGCCAGTCTTCACAACACGGACGCAATAGAGGCTGGAAAACATACTCTAACTATGTCCCCAGGAAGAAAAGTAAATGGGTTTAGCAAATAGCTGGCCAGCATTAAACCACACTATCTTGGTTTCTTCATCAATCCAGTCTTTTTGGTTGTAAGTTTACAGTTGTCCTTGTGAAACTGCAGGTTCTCCTAATTTCTAACTAATTGCAAGCTGAGGGAAGTGAGAGATTTCTATATTCCAGAAGTCAGAGGAGTTAATTTGCATCTAGAAATTTCCTAATGTGAAGACTGTGTGAAGCATATATATTCTAGTCTTCACAGTCACTCACTGTAGATCAGGAGGAACCAAAACCAAAAAATACAAAGAGAAGTGGAAGCATTGCCTCACCACATGTCAGTGGAGGAATAAAAAATGGAACCAGACTAGGATTGCTAAAGCTCGACACATGGGCATGACACACAAATATCAATTATCTACATATAGACCTAGATGAATACTTTTAAAATCCATAAATTCATCAGAAACTTATTCAGGTTCTCTGTATATATCTGCTCTATTCTTGTATAATTTTATTTTTTCTGCAAAAGTCAGTTTTCACAAGTGTATGAGGCTGGATCAGTGTGACTTTCCATCAGTATAATTGAGTTAACTGAGCCTAAGGCATATTCCAGGCATCCTCAAACTATGGCCAGTGGGCCACATACAGCCCACTGAGGACATTTATCCGGCCGGCCGAGTGTTTTTGCCACCACTGCCTGTCCTGCTTAGCAGCTGACTTGTCCTGGACCCACACTGCGCATGTGTGGAATGTGCGCCGCACTCTCCAACAGCCCTCCAATAGTCTGAGGGACAGTGAACTGGCCCCCTGTTTAAAAAGTTTGAGGACCCCTGCCATAGATATTTCACAGCACAGATAGGCTGGTGTGGCATCGCAGTGCTTAAGATTGAGAAAGCCATTCTAATTGAGTGCTCACTGACTACAGAGCCTGAAAGTACATCCCACTGTTGCCCTCTGACATTGCCTTTTCAGCTGTACCTCCTGATGATTCTCCAGGACTATAAAATTAAAGATGCAATATGCCTTAGCTTTCCTAAAAAGGAAGCACCTGGACTTTTTACACACATTAATAATGTACAGAGACAGATCTTAAATATTTCGAGTGATTGAGAGACGCTAATTTATATATTTGGGTTGTGACTTAATGTTTATCTTCTTAAGTTCAACAAAGAACTTTGCCAGGCTTTTTGGAGACGGGAAGGAGGAATGACAATGAATGAGTTAGCCTCGATAACTTGGGTAGTGTCGTGGGAGGAGATAAGTAATATATGGCATAATATTAGTGTAACTGTAATATATGGCATAATATTAGTGCTGAAGCAGAAATATAACTAAGATATAATGGCATTACAGAAGATGAATGGATTAATTCTTATTGGGTAGTATCAAAGAAGGCTCACAGAGAGGATGATATTTGAGTTGTGTCTTGTAGAAAGATCGGATTACTTACATATGGTAGAGATGATGCAAGAAAGTTTATGTGAACAAAAGTGCAGAAGTAAGCAAGGTCATATGTTTGGGGAGTAGAGAGTAATATAATTTCACTGGAAGCACTTCAGTCATCATTCAGAATATATTTACTGAATGCCTATTATGTGCCAGATACTATTATAGGCACTTGTGACACATCGATGAACAAAATGGATTAAAATATTACAAAATAAAACAAAAATCCTAACTAGGATCCCTTTATGGGTAGGAGGAGCACATTGTAAGGAGATTGTAAGAGAGAAAGATAAGAGTAAAACTATTTAGGCAAGTATATTGAGGGCCTTAAATCCTTTGCTAATAAGCCACAGAAGTTAAGCTTACACTGTAGATTTGGAAGTCTTTGCATACTTGTGAGAACGAAAGCCCTGGGCATAAATCAGGTTCCCCAGAGAAGAGCCTTGAAGAGAGAATTTTGAAGCATGCCACCAATAAATGGGGAAGGTGGGTGGAGAGCTGTTAGAGTAGACTGAAAAGGAATTGTCAGAACATAAGTTTCTTGAAGGAAAGGAGGGTGCTTGTCCGTGTATCATGGGATTGGAGATGTCTCGCACAGCCCTCTCAACACGGTAGGTGCTCATTTTTCTTTTAAATGCATTTCTGAAAGAAACCAGGAGATAGCATTGCAGACCTTGGAGGGAGGAAAAACTTTAAGAAGTGAGCAGAAAAATCTTCCCAAATGTTAAATCAGACAGGTAACTATGCTGGCTTTTCTCTTTGCCCCACTGCCCACCCCCTACCATCCATTATTATCCCTTCTATCCCCTAGTCTGTGCCCCCAAGAAGACTGACCTCTACAAACTGCACAACCTGGTCTTCCTTGCCCTCTGTCTTAAGGTTGGGTTAACCAATGAGAGACTCCAGCAGGACATCAAAGGGCAAGAGAAGAGAGAAATAAGGGAATTTCTTCTCTGCCCACACCTGTTGGGCCGCGGTTTTGACAGAGGCTGATTTTCCTTGACGAAGACCACAAGTCATATCAGACTGCTACAGCCCTTGCCTATTTCTGACAACACTTCTCTCCTCACTTGCCTTCCTGCCCTTGCTAGTCCCTAAACACCTCACCACACCTGGCTGGCTCCCTTAACCTCTCCACAGAGTTACTTCACTTCACCAAAATTCATTTTATTAATATTAAACCCTTTGAATATGCTGTTTCCTACTGGGGCAGCCATGACTGATGGAGTCATTAAAAGCCTTTAAGAGGTCATTCATGACATCTTAGGGATGCTATAAAGGATGAATTCAGGTGGGGAATCTAAGTCCAGGTAGGCTAAGTCAATCAGTTAGTAGTGAGTAGGAAAGTACAAACTGTGAGTGGAGACTTTTTCTTTTGAGCAATATAAAGATGAATGGAAGGAGAAATGGTATGATGTAAAGAAGATAGGGCAAGGAAAGGTTTTTGATTATTGTGGCTTTTTTTTTAATGATAGGGAAGAATTCAGCTTATAAACATGTTCAACAGAATGAGCCAATAGAGAAGGCAATAATAGAAATGTAAGTCTCAGAAATAATAACCAATGGAGTACTATTCTAGATAAGTCAGGTTCAATGCTGGTTGAAACCTGTGAAAGAAGTAGGAACACTTATTCTGGGACAGGAATGAAAAATGTCAGGTTGGAGGAAGACATAGAATTAATGATAGAAAACAGAAAGATGAAGGAGACTATCTCTGATAGCCTTACTTATCAGGGCAACACATGGTGTGGCAATATTTGCTAAAATAGTTGTAGCAGGCTGTTCAAGATTTGAGAGAAATGGAAAAGGGAATAGATTTGAGTTGTGAGTTTAACTTTATTCTCTGAAAATGTTGTTGTGTAAGAGATTATCAGAACTCTGCAATTTTATCCTTGATCTTGCAGCAGCAGTAAGTAGAATGAATTAGAGAAGAGTAAAACCACGGTACTAATGGGAATTGCAATAATCTAGTGCAAGAGTTAGTGAGAGTCTGGCTTGGGCAGAAAAAGGTGAGGCTAAATAAGAGGATTTTGCAGAGTAATGGTTCATGCATTTATTATCTTCTCTGTGTTCGGCGTTATATAAGCCACAATGGAGATCACACACAGAGTAGAAAACATACTTCCTACCTTCGAGGGGCACACAAACTAGCTGGAAAAGCATAGACATATAACAGAGAATGGAGCAGAGGAAAAACTATTGAACTAGGAGTTAGACTCAGGTTCTAATCCCTGTATGCCAATAATTCGCTGTCAGATAATATTAATAAATCAGGTCATTTATTTTGCCATCTGCATCTCAGCTTCTTTGTTTGACCAATGAAGAAGATAAAAAATGATGCTTTCTTTGGTTTCTAAATACTATTCTTGAACAAAAGGAACAAGGTTTCCTTGGAGGAATATCTGATGCTATGGCTGGCACAGGTAAAATAGGAGATGAGCCTGGAGCATCTTTAGTACTAAAAAGGAAGGACATGCTCAATGGACAAATGGGTGGGGATGTATCATAGGAACACAGAAGCCAACCTAAAGGAGCTTCTGATGGCCAAATCTGGAGTACTTTGATCAACAAAATAAATAGCATAGCATTGTATTATAACCAAAAATATAAAATGCAGGTTGGGTATCCCTTATGTGAAATGCTTGGAACCAGAAGTGTTTCAAGTTATTTTGGAACATTTACATATACCTAATGGGATATCTTGGGAATGGGACCCAAGTGTAAACATGAAATTCATTTATATTTCATATACACTTTATACGCATACCCTGAATGTAATATTATACAACATTTTTAATAATTTTGTGCATGAAACAGAATTCTGACTGCATTTTGGCTTTTACCTGTCACATGAAGTCAGGTGTGGAGTTTGCCACTTGTGGCATCATATCGACACTCAAAAAGTTTCAGATTTTGGAGCATTTCAGATTTTGGATTTTTAGATTAGGAATGTTCAACCTGTAAATATACATGAGTACATACCAATGTCAATTATCAAATTAAAAATATAAATGAGGAGAAGAGTCAAATCTTTCTTACAGCAGAATTCCAGACAATACATGTAGATACCCAAAAAGTGAAGCTTGACATCCCTCTCTCTACACACATCCTGAGAATGGGCCAGTATTAGTGACTTGCTTCCAAACAATAAAATAGGGAAAGGGAAAAATAATATTTTTACACTGGAGAAATCTGGCAAATATGAAATTAACCAGGTGATGAAGGTTACCATCACTAGTGATGTCATGTGGTTACCATATACCATCAGTATGATGTGATGAGAAGGGCATCTCACCTCTGTGGTCTTCTTCCCCAAACCCACAACCCCAGTCTAATTAGGAGAAAGACATCAGACAAACTCAGATTGGAGGACATTCTACAGGATACCTTGCCAGCGGTCCTCAGGACTGTCAACGTCATTTAAAAAAAAAAAAAAAGACTGAAAAACTGTCGCAGACAGGGGACTGGGAGACATGACAGCTAAATGCAATGTGCTACCCTGGATTGAATCCCAAAACAGAAAGATGACATTAATGGAAAAACAGATGAAAATCAAATAAAGTCTGGAGTTCAGTTAATTTAAAAAAAAAAATTGATGGTCTCTAAAGTCTCTTTCAGCTGGTAGCTATAAGAATAGCATTTATTATATAATTGCTTCAAAACTGTGTTCATATTGCTTACAAAGTGCCAAGAATGCATGAAGTAAGGGAACCATTAAAGTAGTATAGAAGGCTTTAATCAACTTCTCTCTCTCTCTCTCTCTCACTCTCCCCCCCCCCCCGGAGTTGTGTGTGTCAGTGATGTAGTGTGTGGATAGGCCAAAGCCATTTTCAAGGCAATAGTTTATTAGTGTCTGTCACTTTCCCAAATCAGTGCACACCCTGTGTTCATAGTAAGAACAGCCTCTGGTGAACGGGCAGGCTCCCGTCCATTTGCAGACTGAGTTTGGGGCTCCTATGCTGCGCTATCAGGAGGCAGCAGCTATGAAACTGTTGCTATAGAGATGGGCATGGTGGCAGGGCTACCTTTGGCTCATTTGATTTTCCTGAAGTTTCTTTGCTTAAAAAAGAAAAAAAAAAACACAGTTTATGAAGCCCCAATGTGAAATCACGCTGGCTGTGATTCATGACATTTTCCTGAGACTTTTATAATGTTTCTTTTTTCTAAACAAGCGATTTCGGGTCAGGTAAAAATGTGAGTAAATCATGCCTGGCTCTTGTTCCAGATGTATCAATTTCTGTTCATTCCTTTTTTTCCCCTCTCATGGCTTTGGGACAATAAAAATAAGCAATGCCTCCACTCTGGAGCCTTTCTAAGTATGCAATATATAAACGGTATACCGTGCAGAGAACGAAATTTCCCTACCTTGGTCATTACTGACCTTAGCCTTTTCTCCGGCAATTATCTGAAACAGAGCAATAACATGGAGTAATGATTCTGGCACACTTGAGACCCTGGGAGGATCAAAGAGGCTGATGTGACAGTTCGTGAAACGGGGAGGAAGCAAACCGTCCCCCACTGCCAACACTAACACAGCCCTGTGCTTGAGAGTCTGGGAGAGCCCAGTTGCCAAGTGTCTGCCTGCATTTTTCTTTGAGGGGGCCAGTCCCAGAGCAGGTCAGGAAAATTATGGCTTTTCTCAAGCAGACACTGTGGCTCTTTTTGAGGATGGCCAAAATCTCACTCACTGCTGGTAACTGCAACACATGTGGTCTTTTAAAGAGAGGACATGAATATTTTTATTTACTGGGAAACAAGGTGTCCACATGAGACTTCATTTATTTGGAATACTTAGGGCAAGGCTGAAAGGGGTGAGATGTTTGTAAAGAAATTAAGAGTGAGGGCTCTGGAGGCAGACTGGCTGGCTTTTAATCCTAGCCTTTCACTTCCCATCCTGAACGACGTAAGCAAATTCTAACCTCTCTGCCTCAGTTCTTCACCAATAAAATGAAGATAATGATAGTGCACAAGTCACAGGCCAATCTGGAGATGAACACATATGAGCTACTGAGAACACTGCCTAGTACACGGTAAGTCCTCGATAAACCGTGCCTAGTACATGGTAAGTCAACTGCTGTCATTATTTTCATTTTAATCATTACTCAGGAAAGAAAGTAATCAGGTTTTCTGATGTTTTATAACTTGCTTTTTCATATTTTTTACTCTTTAAATATCCACTGAGGGCTTGAAATGTACTAGGCATTGTGCTAAGCACTATAGATCATTCGAGAACAAACACGTCCAGTTCTTTGCCATTAAGAATTTATATTCAGGTAGAAGAGATAAGAAGAATATATACAAAGGGCTACAGTATAGAATAGAATTTTCACCCTCCGGGGTGGCACTGATTATATAGTACTTTGGTGTCTCAGAAAAGAGGTGAACCAGCTAGCTAGTAGATGGGGAAGTCTTTATGGAGGAGGTAGCATTTGGCCAGAACTTGATTCAACAACTGAGTTTTTGTTGTTGTTGTTGAGTGGTAGAGATTGGTGCAGGTATGTGTGGCGGGCAGGACCCCAGGCAGGTGGAATGACACAGGGAAGATGCCGAGGAGCTGCATAAAAGGCAGGAGGGTGGTACCCAAATCTTGGGCTTAAACCAGAGGTTCTTGATGCATAAAAGTCCACAAAGGTAGAAAGGGCAGTCCATGGTGGACCTTGAATGGACTTGGCCAAAGAAATTTACATTTTTATGTAATTCAGAAATTGGGCTTCTTTAGGAAGAAACTGGTGGTGCTATGAAGTTTGAATTAGAGGTATGGTCTAGAAATTGACTCTGAGAAAATATCCTGCCTTATTTCTAGCTCTTCCTGTAAGCCAAAGGAAGATATTCTCATCATTTATTATTGTGTCCAGCACATAAATATTAAAAATTAAAACATCTTAAAACTTTAACAAAATATCTTAACAAAACACTAATTCCTTAAAGATTGTGTTATGAGTTTTACAATTACAAAATAATTTTACCAACAGTTTTCTAGAGAATGTTATTATTAAGCTCAATAATTTTCATAAAAAAATGAGATTTACCAACTGAGGTTTCTCTTTCAAGAAGAGTCCCTTTTCCCAGCTCCATGTGATTTGTTAGTGGTAGAGCTGGCACTTGGATCTGTATAACTACATATAAAATATATCTTACACAACATTTTGGCCAAAAGGCCAAATTTTTTAAATGATACAAATGAATGAGAAGAAAGCTCAACAAAAAGTAGGCTTTTCAAATACTCTTTGAAGTTGAATTCAAAACTTCGCTGCCAATGTAAGTCACCAATTCTACAAATAGAAAAATTTGCAGAGGCTCAAATGTTGCATCCATCTTATATTTGTGACACTAAGCAACTTGAATTTTAGGTCCATTTCTTTTTCTGTTTTAAAAGATGTTTTTAAAAAACTCTTCCCATCTTTTTTCCTCTTCCTCCTTCCTTCTTGCCATCAATAAAGTTGTAATGAGTATCTCCTCTCTGCTAGATACTTATGCCAGATGCTTCCATATTAGTTTCCATTGGTCCAGGTGTGCTTTGTTTTTCTCATGAAAGCTTCATTGTCAATGATGATGCAAAGAGCCCTGAACCAAGCACCACACCAGTAGTTTCATAAAGTTCTCTTATAAAGACTCATTCTTTAATCAGAGCAGCACTGATGCAGAGCTTCTCAGAAGATTCTCCCGGCATTCTCTGAGGCCCTCACAATCTCCATTTTCAGTGTACAAAGTGCCCTCCAAGTTTTCTCCCCTAGTTTAACAAACGTTGTCAAATCTGATACTAGAAGAATAAGCTCTGTTTGATTAAATAAAAACTTCTTTTCGTTTCTCAGAAATAAGTTGATGAGAGACATAACAGTCCCCTCCTACCTGCAGAGGACACATTCCAACACCCCCGTGGATGCCTGAAACCATGGCTAGTACCGTACTGTATATACGCTATGTTTTTTCTTATGCATGCATACATAAAATAAAGTGTAATTTATAAATTATGCACCGTAAAAGATTGACAACAATAAATGATTACAAAATAGAACAATTATGACAATATGCTATAATAAAAGTTATGTGAATATAAAAGAAAAAATTCCCCTCCAAGGAGAGGTTGTGGGTAACAGTGATCTCTGGTGTCAGGATTCTCAGGAATTGGATTCTGGCTATGATTCCCATGCAACCTGGAGGTAAGCCAACACCTCAATAATCAAACCAATGTTTGGTTTCCTAAACTAACATTTTGTCAATGTTTGCCACATGCTACAAAATAAGTAAGGCACATATATGGGCAAATAACTTTGAGCTCCTTAAATCAAAAGATGAGTATGAATTGTTTAATAAAAATAACTGAAATGGCAATAAAGCCAAGATGGAAAAAGTTGTGCCAACTGAATGCAGTTCTTCCTCTATGGAGCTTTCCCACATCCTTAAGGAGCTAACAATAATTTTTTTTTTTTAATGAACAACTAAGTGACTCTCAAGTGATAGTAAACAAGAGTGATGCGAATTCTGTACATCCTGTTAATTAAAGAGAGCATCTTTAATTCATAGAAGAAGAATAACTCTTAAATAACACTCATAGCAGAAGAATAACACTTAAAAATTATCAGGAGACAACATGGTGCAGTGGAGAGATCACTGACCTCTGTGCTAGCTGAGAGACCTTGAACTTTTTTGACCTCAGTTTCCACTGTACACAACAAGAAAGTTAGCATACAAGATCTGTAAGATCTTCTCCAACAAAAAAGTCTAGGATTCCTGGAACCTCTTAACAATAACGTTTAGTGTAAATTTTCAACCACTAATTTAAAAGTTCTTAGAATTTAAAATAGTCATCATCTCTGCAGTTCCACTGCTCTAGCCCACCCCAAAACTCACACCTTTTGATGGGTTAGCCAGAGAACACAGTGTTTTCCCAGGGTTCTTTGTTTTGAACAGAGCTATGCTATAGTTCTACTTCCCCCAGTTTACTTATTCCACAATATTTTGAAATTTGGCATCCAACTGCTTAATAACCTCATTGTACTACAGTTGAAGGCTCCAGACCACTTATTTTCTGGGGTCCTCTCAAATTTATTCCCAGAGAATGAGAGTGTGAGAGCAGCTAAAAGAACATATCTAAAATCTGAACTCTTGTCTCTAAAGGCTGCTGAGCTCAACTCCCGAAGTCTGGTCATGTTATTTGTCATCAAAGAGATATATAGCTAGGATCAAGTATACTGCTGTTCTTGAACACTGCCACCACTTGTGTTGAGGTGAAACTGAGTTCAAATGAGCAAAGGAGGCTGAGTAATACTTTTTTGCATAGGGTTGTTGTAAGGCTTAAGATATGTATATAAAGGACATGATATGAAGGGACACACAGTCGGTGGTAGCAATTATCACACCTTGATTTATGGAGCTCAACTCTCATCACATCCTATCCCCACTCTAAGCTCTTGCCAAACAGAAGCCTTCAGTTCCCCATAGTTATCAAGCTTTTTCTTGCTTCTGAGCCTTTCCCTCTGCCTATTCCTATGCTTCACTCTCTTTAACTCCTATTCAGTGTTTTTAATCTCAAGATTCATTCATAAGTTCAACAAATATTTATTAAGCACCTACTATATCCAAAGCACTTATCTTGATGCTGTGGATACACCAGGGAACAAAACAAACCAGAACTCAGCCATGTGCTCTCCTAACATGTCTAGTTATTACCAGCATGCTCATCTAATCCCCTCTGCACTGTCCACTGCCTGGGAGTGAGGACCATGCCTTTCTTAAAAAGCAGCACCAAGCAAAAGTCTGGCACAAAACAGGGGCTCAATAAATACTGAACAAATAAAATTAAGAAGAAATGAGAATACATGGAAAGAGGAAAGGGACAGAGCCTTGGTAGTGTTATCAGACCACTAATGGTCTAATAACAGTAGCATAAGAAGAGAATATTCAAGATATGACCAATTGAACCCTGGAAACTTTCTGGTATTCACTATGGACCTTATCCTCAAAACTCACAAACAAAAGAGAATTATAAATCTGTTTGAGTCTTGGTAAATTTAAATTTCTCCTGAATTATCTTTTTATCAAAAGGGGAAAATTTTTTAAAGATGTTTTTAAGGAAGCTAGTAGAGCTGAAGAGAAAAGGAGCTGAGGCATAGACTGATTGCTTTTCCAAGGGATTTTGAAGAGACTAGGCAAGAGGGTGGCACTTGTGAAAGAGGAACATGAGAAGAGCGTCATGGAAAAGGAAGAAAACCTAAAAAAGCAGGTAGAAAAAAAGTAGTTAAAAAGAAGGAGCACTAAGGAGGAATGACATTGACAGCTAAGGAACATGAAAACAGCAGAAACAATAAAAGTAGCAAATGTGATTATAGATCACAGATAGTATTGCTTTATTTGATTTATTCAGTAGCTCTGTGAGTGCTGTGAGAGAGACATTATTCTTCCCATTTCATAGATAGGGAAACTAGGGCACAGAGACTTGCCTAATAACATAGCTGGTTGTTGAGGTTCTCTGATTTATAATCTAAGAATTTTTCCACCTAGAAAAGGGAAAGATAAGGTCAAAAATCAAAGATAAGAATGAAGAGCAAGTGGTGCTCAATAAATGCTTGTTGAATTAATAGGAAACAGAGAACAGAGACTGGAGATACAAATTGCAATTTCAATGGACAGTATTTTTCTGGGCTCCCTAAGCAATTCTGAGACATTGACTCCTCACACCCATCGATATTATTGTGATGTGATGTAACTAAGTGGAAAAGAATCACTATTCTTAGTTTATGAATTAAGAGACAGTAAGTCAATTACTGTGTAGAGTACAGCATCAGTCTGGCTCGAGGCAGGAAACAGAAGGCACACTCACAGAGTGAAAAGCATTCAATGCAGGGACTATCGACAGAGGTGAAGAGATGGAGAACAACCCAGAGCCTGCCCACAGTGGGACGTGACCTCCACACATAGGCCCCAGGGGTGAGGAGGGGGAGCACAGATGCCAGGGCACACGGCAGCCACTAGGGAGGGCTGCTCCAGGGCTGCTTGACAGGAGTTGAGTCTCTGATAGAAGAATGTAGCCATGGCGGAGATGAGCAAGGACAGGAATAAAGGGAAGAGAAGAGAGTTTAGACTACTTCTACAAAATGTAAAAAAGGAGGGAAAAGCATTCTTCTAAAGATGGGGGAATTTAGGAAATAGAGGTATATACAGTTTGTTTATCTTTTCCAGTTGTGTCCATTCATTCTGCATCAGTGTGATGAGCCTATTACATGGCAGCCATTCACAAACCTTGCAGTTAATGTGACAACAGCCCAAAACCCCTGCCCTAAGGAAATCACAGTCTACTGGGTGACACATACAACTGAACAACAACAACAAACAAAATAATGTTGTAAAAGAGGTACAGGCACAATTCCATGGTGTAACGACAGCAAGCACTACTCTTGGGAGGAAATAGCAGTTTCCCAAGTAGACCAGGGAAAGGAAGGCATTTCAAGTAAAGGGATGGCTTGGGCATAAGGGCCTGATGACTGTGGGAACTACAATAATTCAGCAAGGCTTAAGTTTGGGGTGGGGAACAGTATTATGCTAAAGACCATTCACTTCATTCTAAAGGGCCATTAGAGATTTTAAAGCAAGAAAACGACGTGATTAGGTTTCTATATTAGAAAGACCAGTATAGAAGTATCATTTCCAATTTAAGGACTGGAAGGGGTTGGGAAGGTGAGAACAGCCAAGCATAAATTTATTTTCACTAAATTTCTATCTTTTTGTCAGTCACATTTTCATGCTTGTTGTATTTGCCTCATTAAAACAAAAAGGCCACTGTAACCTGAGGTAAGAAGAAGGAAAGGCCAGCGTGAGAGACGGGATGCACGTTCAGCTAGTGTCACTGGCCGACACCTGGGAGCAGCGCTGCAGGTGAAGACACTCTCCCGCTCAGGCACTGGCCTGCACAGGACCTTGGCCACCGGGCCACATGCAGGGGACCTCCCTTCTGTTTTCCTTCCAGATGGGGCCCACTCACTGCCACAGCACCAAGGAAAGAGAGAGAAGGGAAGGGAGCTTCAACCCCTACCCAGTGCAACAGTGAGAAACAGAGCAGGGAGTTTGAGAGGCAAACCAGAACCTTCTGCTTCTCTCCATTATTCTTGACAACAGATGGAAAAGAGGCAAACCCTCACCTCTTGTGGTTGCCGCCGATACTCAACTGGGAATCTCATTCTCAGTAGCTGCAGATCTCCCTAATCACTCATCTTAACTTAACTTGACACTGCTTTCCATCGCCTTTCATGAGAAAAGTCTTGGGAGGCTGTAAACCTGTGTGGCTGGGAAAAGAATGTACAGCATGAAATTGGGGACAGAGAGGAGCTACAGATTGCCAACTTTCACAGCTTGTCCGCTTGTGGAGACCGTGCTGCAGAATGCTCTTGAAATCATCTGGGTGGGCCTTGTTTCTAAGGAAATAAAGAGGCCCCGGAACCTCCCCAGCGAGTGAAAGAATGATTTCCAGATACTCCAGTGGAGTGGCCTCCTGGCTGCCTGAGCTGGACGTGCTTGGCAATCTTTCCATCTGGCTGGCCAGTGTCCTGAGGTTAGTGAAGCAGAAGGCAAAGCTTAGGGGAGCTAAAAGACATGTGCACGTGCCAGTATTTTTGACAAATGCTCAGTTAATTGTTTTCTATGACTCTTTTCCTGAGAAACGCACTGTGAGCACTAGGCACCAAGAACTACCCCCTCCCATCACCCCAGGTCCCAAGGGAAACTCCATAATTACACGTATTTGGGCCAAGTATCTCCCCCACAGGAAATGGACAGATCAGCCCCTGGAGATGAAAGAACGAGGCAGGGCATGGGAAAGCAGAGAAATATCCTGAGTGAGAAACAAGGAAAATCCACACAAATAAAGCTGGGGAGTTTATATATTTAATACCAATAAAAGAAATTCAGAATTTCTTATAAAGATACTAAGGGAATGGTGGTCAGAAGAGGCCTGGGTAAGTTGATGAGAGCTCTGTATTGTTTTATATCTGGTAAATAATTTAGTATTTGGAACCCTCAACATTCCAGGATAGAGTTCAATTTTGGATTAGTTCCTGGAAACAGTGGCATATATGGTAGGTTCCAAAACAAGAGTATGCATATGTAGAAATGAAACAGGGGTCTAAACTCTAAAATCCATGACCTTCCTGAATGTTTTCTTCCAGATATAGCCCTTTTACAATTTTGCCTTTTTTTTTTTTTTTTGGCCTAGTTATATTTAGTTCCTGCCATTTATTCATCAAATCTTTGCAATTGTGCAGTGTGTAGGATGCTTACGTACTCTACTCTTGTTGAGTTAGAAAGGCTTAGAAGATGCAGCCTTCTGCACAAATGCTTACAGCATCAGAATCTGCGACACAGCAGTGTTGCTTAGCAGAGCAGCAAAGTGGAAGGGTAAAGAGCTCTTGGTCTGCTCGTGACACTGCTGTAGACGTGGCTTCAGTGGAAGATAATTCACTTTCAATTCACGGGCTTTTTGTCAAAGGTTTTGAATCAAGAAATTTATGCACCAGATATAAAATGTAACCTCTCTCTATATTTTTAATGTAATTACTGATTGTTTCTACTAAAGGTTGATTTTACAAATGATGACAACAGTAAAATTCTAAATCAGTTTCCCAAAAAGATCTATAATCCAAATAAGTTCCAATAAGAAAACCGAGGTGCTGAGTCACTGAGCTAAGGATTAGTTATACATTCTCTTGGGAATCCAAAGTTTCCAAAGAGAATGGAAACTGCCTTGAATAAAAAGTTGGATTTAAAAGGCATTGAAATCATAAAGGTGAGAAAGATAAGTAATTGGTAAATGGATTACAAACGCCTAGGGAAATCTGTTAAATAAATTCCAGTAAAATGTTGACTGAGAGACTAAGAGTATAAGAGAAGAAAATATCAACAACAACAGAAAAAATAAAAAAAAAAACTGGTTGAACAGGAAATTTGTCATCAGGGAACAAATGAGTCAGGGACAAGAAGCAGAAGAAGCAGTATTGGTAAATTCAAGTTTAAAAATTTGACTAAGACATTTGGTGTAAGAGGTGGAATAAAATGAAAGAAAGCCAAGAAAAGTCAGAAAGGAAGGGCAACAAAGGAAAGAGATTGGACTGATTTTCCCTTTACTAAAACATTGTAAAAATAAAGAACTTATCTTAAACAATCATGGCCAGGTCTGTCTGAGATAGGAAGACTGACTAGAAAAGCTTATTGGATAAAAAAAAAAATCCCTCTGAGCTCTAAAATTAATTCAAAACTACTTGCAGATAGAGTGTACTTTAAAAAGTAGTAGTAAAACATTCTGGTATGCTTTGTTGGAAAATTTTTAAATAACCCTCAAAGAAGCCTCTTTCAGACATGTGTCATGGGTTTTTTTGTTTTTGTTTTTATTTTTGCTGAATTCTTCCATGTTAACAAACTAAGTTGCTCTTTATTTCATTCTTTTGGCTACAGGACAGATGAAATTCACCAAAGTCTCTACCACAGACATTCTCAGATGGTGCTAATAAAAAGAAGAAACCCAAACCAGAATTGGTGGTCCACATTGTGAGTTGCTAAATATCATCACAAAGCAATAATTATCCTACAGCATGCTTGGTGGCTCAACATTCTGAAATGTAAATGTCAAGGGCAGATAGTCTCAACCATGTTGCTAATGGGAGCTCGTGTTTTATGTTGGGTGGTCTTGTGCTCTGCCTGGTGGTCTTGTTTCTGCCTACTATGACAGCACTGATGGTTTCATATAGTCCCCGATCCAACACTGTATCCACTTGCCTCCCTTTAGTAATTCACGGCAAGTCATAAAAGACAGACTACCCAGAAATGACACTGCAGTATTCCAGACATTTTCTCTCTTGGTGGTGACAGTTCCAAATCAAGCTGGCTCAGTGATTAAGTCAAAGCATTTTTCTAAGTGGTGGTTTAAAACACAGCCTTAGATCTGGAAAAATCAAACTGGGCTCTTTGTGCCTCCTCCACCGTTGCTTGTAATAAATATTCAACTGCTGGACCGTAGCTAGCAGCTTATGATAGATGACGCAGAATAGAGTCCAACTATTTCTTTCCCAGATGTAAAGAACTCATCTTTTGGTTACAGAGACTTCACTACCTTTTAATAAGCATAGGCAGATCATTTTACAGACTTCTCTTTTGCCACATTCATTCAGGATTTATTTCCCCAATTCCCACAAAGAGTAGCAAGGGAAGGTTCATAGCTGTGTAGAATATCAAAAAATATAATCTACGTTTAGAGGATCAAAGTGTCACATACCCCAAAATTAATCCAGACAGCTATGCCAGTTGTAACTCTGAAGAGTATATCAGAACATTCTTCAGCAGAAGCCGACCTATGATTCTGTACTTACAGTATAATCAGATCAAGAATTTAATCTCAATAGACTTTTTGGGGGTCAATTGGATTGGGCTTCGGGAATTCATTGCTGCTTCCCATAAGCCACCAGTCCCACAGTAATCTCCCTGCAAACTCTTTCTGCACCCACTGCCTATACTATTCACTGGCCATTTTTATTGCTTTTGGCCTTTTATTGTGTTTAAATTTTCATAGTTATTCTTTTGTTTAGCAAACATAAATTAAGTCCCTACTAAACCTTTTAAAGAGCTAGAGAAAGCTTCTAAAAAGAGTGATACTTGAGCTGGCCACTCTAGATGCTTCTATCACATTCTTGAGAAATACCTGATACAAAACCCGCCATGCTATATTGTAATCATTTGCTTCATTGTTGGTTTCTCCTCCTTTATTGTAAGTTCACTGAAAGCAGATACTGGACATATTAATATTCCTATACCCAGTGCCTAGCACTCTGCCTGGTTCACAGCAAATGGTCAACACATTCTTTAATGAGTATACTAAACTTGGCCCCATTGGAGGGGAGGTAGTGATTACAAAGATGAATAAGATTTAGGCCCACCCCTCAAGGTCTTTCTAATTTAGCATAAGGCTGGTTACAGAGTAGATGCTCAGTAAATGCTGGTTGGTTAATTCTCAGACAGCTACTTCTCTTCAAGTGGAAAGACAAGGCTACCAAAGTGAATATATACCAGCAAAGACAGTTACTGTTTTATTTTGAAATATCAATAACATTCCTCCTCTCAGTGATCTAAGTACTCATGAACAGAAGGGATCAAATCATAATAATTGCTTATTACATCAAGCATAATATCTGAAACCAAAACTCTAACACATGGTCTTATACCAGGAGAGGACATTTGAAAGTAGAATCATCCTGTATCCTTCAAGATATTTGGTTCTTAGTACTTCTGGTCTCTAAAAAAGAGTAGAATGATATGGCTTATTCCTTAATAACTGCCAATAGGACCTTGAAAATTATGTGAGAAAATAAACATAAAAATACTTTGAAAACTGTGTAACTCAGTCATGATTTATGAAATGCAAAGATAAGAGCTATAGACAGAACCTGTATTTCTATATTAAAAATATATGAACCAATTTAATGAATATACACATGAGAAAATAATGATTTGAGCCCTTTCCTAATTCACTTGCACTCTTTTTTATTGGGTAGCTTAAAGCATGAGATCTATTGTGAAGTCTGGCCCCAAAAGGGCCAGAAAAGGAAAGAAAGCAGATGCCAAAAAAGTAGAGTACTGTAAGAGGAAAGGAGTTAGTATAGAGTTACATAGCCAAATAGATAAAACTAGAAATTTATTCATCTATTCAACAGACTTCTGAGTGTCTCTGAGGTGCCAGGCATGCAGCTAAGAACTGTGGAGCACATCAAGATGCATAAAATTCAGTCTGGTGAAGGAGAACTTATAGTCTGGGGTGGAAAGGGACAGGGAAAAAATGGCAAGTACATGTACAAATATATTAGAAGGCAGAAGTGATCATTGCTGGAAGAGAAGTGGAGAAAAAGTGCTATGGGAGTTTAGAGTAAGGAAATATCTATTCGTTGAAGGATGTTTCAGGGAAATTTTATAGAGGAGATGATATTTAAGCTCAGTCTGAGATGGAAGGAATTCAAGAGGTAGAAATTGGGTAAAGAACACTCCAGATGGAATTAACACTATGAGAAAGGCACAGATGTAGGAAATTTCCTAGATATGTATAAGGAGCCTCAGTTGCTCCATTCTCTCTGAAGTTTAAGGTATACATGAGGACACAGTGAGAAATGAGGCTTAAAAGGTAGACTATGGCTAGATTACAGATAGCCTAAGATACTAAAGCAAGAAATTTGGACTTTGCTCAGCAGTCTCTGGGAGCTCCCTTGACCCTAAATCTAACCCTAACCCCAACCCTAACCCTAACCTTTGAGTAGCTCCAAAAAACTGGGATTAGGGCTGTTTTTCAGAACCTTAATCTAGAAACAATACAAAGAGTAAACTAGGTGGAGAGGATGAGGAGTAGGAGATAAATTTGGATGTCATTATAAAGACACATATAAACCTTAAAAAGTAGGGGGGAGGGGGGCATGGGCAATATATGTAACCTAAACACTTGTACCCCCATAACAAAAAATAAAATAAAATAAAATAAAATAAAATAAAACTTAAAAAGCATCTTCAAGAAGAGGGTGATTTCTAGAATGTTGTGATGCTTTCCATAGTCCACTCAAGCTGCTATAATAAAATACCATAAACTTAGTGGCTTATAAACTATAGAAATGTATTTCTCACAGGTTGAGAGCTGAACAGTCCAAGATCAAGGTGTGTGGTAAGGCCTGCTTCCTGGTTCTTAGGTTGTGCCTTCTCGTTGTGTCCTCACGTGGTGGAAGGGGCAAGGCAGCTCTCTAAAGCCTCTTTTATAAGAGCACTGATCCCCTTCATGAGGGCACAGCCTAATCACTTCCCAATTAGGCCAGCATCCTAATACCACCACATTGGGGGTTAGGGTTTCAACATATGAATTTTAAGGGGACACAAACATCCAGCCCATAGCAATACTATTAAATGTGATAAATACAGCTGCCTCATTATGTCACTGCAGCAATGAGTCATGAAAGACTGGAACAGGAAGCTAGCATGAATTGGGACTAAGACGGGTGGAGAATGACACCTGCAGGAGTTAAGTGTTGGGTGTGAACAAATGGAAGCACGATGACCACTGGCTTGCATGCTTAAGTCACATACAGGGTCTCATGACAGAACTAAGAGTATGTGAGTAGAGAAAAATGTAAGAGAATGTGAGATAGACTTCAGGTCTAAGGTCCCTTCCAATGAGGGTTACTCTGACAAGAGACTTCGGGCAAATGTGGCCTTGTAGCTCAACTTTTCCTCGATAGTTCTGCCTATTAGGTGGTCTTTCCAGGTCATAAAGAGCCTGTGAGAGTCTTTCTTGATCTACAAGTCAGTAACACAGATCACAGTAACTGAATATCCGCCTGATGATGTGGGAACTCAGCATGAGGGATTCCCTCCTCTACAGATCCTTCTTCTCAAACCACCCCTTCATTCATTCAGCATGTATTTATTAAACAACTAGTATTTGCCAGGATCTAGTCTAAGTGCTTGAAATACCTTTGTGAATAGATTTAAAAAATTCTACCCTCCTGGAGCTTACATTATGGTAGATAAAAACAAATAAAAGTATTAAACATAATAATTAAGCAAATTACATAGCATATTAGAAGGTAAGTTTTATTAAATATATAAATACATAAAATAGAACAGTCCAGGGGATCACCAAGGTGGAGGTGGGATTTGAGGCAATTTATAATTTTAAAAAGCTGATCAGAGCAGGCCTGGTTGAAAAGATGTAATCTGAGCAAAGGCTTGAAAGAGAGGAGGGAGTTATCCATGTGGGTACTTGAGAAAAGAATGCCTCAGATGAAACCGCTAGTTCAAAGGCCTCAAGGCAGGAATGTTCTTGCTGTGTTCTAGAAAAATGAGACCAACGTGACTGGAGCAGTAAGTTGGGGGAGAATACTAGAAGATGAGGTCAAAATATATAAGAGATCATGAAGGGTCTTTAAAAGGCCATTGAGAAGATTTTTGTTTTTTCAGTGAGTGTTTTGTGGAGTTGGAGGATTCTAGGTCAAAGGTTAGTATGATTTGACATGAACTTAAAAGCATCACTCTGGTCGTTGTGCTGACAACAGACTTTAAGGAGTCAAGTTTAAAATCAGGAAGACGATTTTGGAGGCAATTACAATTGCTACAGCAATCCAAGTGAGAGGAGGTCACGTCTTGGCTCAAATTAGTAGTAACAGAGGTAGTGAATAGTAGTCTGATTCTAAATACATTTTGATAGTGGAGTCAACAGGATTTCATGGTGAGTAAGATATGGAATACAAGAGAGGATGACTCAATATTGTTGGCCCAAGAACCCAGAAAGAGCTGCCAAAAATGGAGGTGGAGAAAATTACAAATGGGGCAGGTTTGGGGAAGGTGATCAGGAACCCAATTTTGTACATATTCTGTGCACATGAAGATGATACACAGACATTTGAAATTTTTGGAGAGAAGGCTAAAGATATAAATTTTGGAGTCTAGCATATTGATGGGATTTAAAATTATGAGATGAATAAGTTCACCAAAGGAATGAATGTTGATAGAGGGGAGAACCTGGATAGTTATAGCATTAATAGTTCTGGAAGACAAGGAAGAACTAACAAAAGAGACTGAGTGTACCCAGGAAGGCAAAAGGAAACCATTAGGGTATGGTGTTCTGGAAGCCAAGTGAGTAGAGGCTATCGAAGAAGAAGGATAATTGACTGTGTCAAACATTGGAGCTATTGCAAGTAAAATAAGCACCAAGAAGGACCACTGACTGTGTCAAACATTGGTGCTACTGCAAGTAAAATGAGCACCAAGAATGACCGTTGTTTATCATCAAGGTTGTAAGTGACTTTGACCACTGGAGTAGTTTTCATTGAGTGGTGAAAGCAAAAAGTTGAATGGAGTGAGAATAAGAGAGAACAGGAGAAAAAAAGTGGAGACAGCAAGTATACACCACATTTTGAGAAGTTTTTCTACAAGGGGAGGAAGAAATGAGGTGGTAGTAGGAAAGAGAAATGGAGTTAAAGGAGGGAATTAGAGGGGGTTTTTTTGTTGGTTTGTATTATGGACTGAATTATATCCCCCTAAAATTCATATGAGGTACATATGACAATCTCAGAATGTGACCTTATTTAGAGATAGTGTCTTTACCCTCACTAAAAGGGTAATCAAGTGAAAATGAGGCTGTTAAGTTGGGCCTAATCCAATCTTACTAGTATCCTTGTAGGAAGCAGAGATTAGAACACACAGAGAGAGGCATGCACACACACAGAGGGGAGACCATGTGAGGACACAGTAAGAAGGTGGCCGTCTACAAGCCAAGGAGAGAGGCCTCAGAAGAAAACAAACACGCCAACTCCTTGATCTTGAATTTCTAGCATCTAGAACTGAAATAAATTTTTGTTTTTTAAGCCACCCAATCTGTGATATTTTGTTATAGCAGCCTTAGCAAACTAATATAGGGATTTTTTTAAAGATAGAAGAAATAATAGTACATTTGTGTGTTTTTAGGAAAGATCCAGAGGGAAATTATATTCTAGGAGAGAGAAGAGAAAAATGATGGAATGGATATTTGTTGAGAAGGTGAAAATGGTGGGATCTGGTCCTTGCTACTCATTTTCCAGAGCTCCTCTTACCCTGAGGCCTCAGTCGAGAACCCTAAATTAAATCTTCCCTGATTTCTTCATAGCTATTATAGTAGAATCGGTAACCTTAACAAGGGAAAGGAAGAGATTCTGCCAAATCTGGATTTCTAGAAAAATTGTGGGTGCATTAAGATAAATAGAAAAGGAAAATTGCTTTTAAGTAAAAGGAGAGAAATAGGGAGAATAATTTAGGCGAGACAAGGCAAAAGAAACAAGATGAATTTCACTTTCTCAATGAGAAGTCTGAGTTTGGTAAGATATCTAGATAGAGATGTTCTTGTGGGTGCTGAAATTGTTGAGAAAAATTTAGCAAAATTCAATGAAAGAGATGAAGTAAGTCTATAAGTGAATCTTCCCTTACAGGGTCTATTTTCCATATAAGCAGATTCCTTGCTATAAAGAGTTCCTGCCAGCACCACCATCACCCATTTTTAAGGGCATGCAACAGTTATCAAAATAAAGTCATTAAGCTGGAAAAAAAGTGGTCTGGTAAAGGGAAAAGTGGTCAAGAACCAGTTCCAGGAAAAAGGTTGGAGAAAGGGAAATGACTCTTCAGTCTTGGCATCTTCAAGATGTTTAATAATGGGCCTTAGGATAGCATATAAGATAAAGGAATCAACATGGGGGTGCCCTGGGTGAAGCTTGAGTGAAGGAAAATGGATCATTTTGCTATCAAGTCTCATAGTATTCCTAGGAATTAGGAAATCTACAAAGACTATTCTCTTTGTGTGATGATAGGAGAATCTTGGCATAATGAGGCTAAGAGACTGGATTCGCAGCAAATGTATTTTGGATTGGCTCAACATGTCCAGTCAGTACCAAAATAAGGACTGGAACCCAGGACAGCTCTTAGCCAGGACTCTACCCACATGGTTGTATTTCCTGTGTTTTTATTTTTGATACTGAGTTCATTCTCACTCTCTCGTGTGTGTGCTCTCTTGCTCTCTCACTCTCTTTCTCCCTCTTCTCCCTGCTCCCTCTCATTCTCTCTCACATACCATAGATGACCCTTGTACGTGTCCTCCATAAATCACTCTATACGGGTGCCCCTTTGTTGTTCTCTTCTCTAAGTGTCCAAAGAAAGATTGTGGCAGAGAACCGGGTCTCAACATTAAGGGAGATAATTGAAGGTCATTCAGCTGAAAATAATTCATATTTAGCCATGGCTTCCTTTACCAGAGCATCTGGTTTCCGTTAGCCAGCATGGTGTCCTCTGGTTCTGACTGTGGTAGCCTACGGTAACCACATTTTTGCTAAAAAAGAAGAGAGTGTTTTCTTACATCTGTTCCCGAGATGTTTTAAACTCTTCCTTATACAAAGCTGTGCTCTGAATTTAGATCAAGACAGACTAAAACCTCAGAGTGTTAGGTACTGGTGACTTTGCTCTACTCCAAGGTAGTCTCTCTGTTGCTTTCTCTTTTTATTAAGATCAATCATAGCATCACAGATTAGGAAGGCTAAATTTAACCAGTTCATCTTATTAACTCCTGCCAGAACTTCACACTTCTAAACAGGTTTGGATCTATTCTATTGGTGAAGATATTTTCTGTTCCGTAGATGGAGAATGTAGTAACTCATTAAGCTACTAGAGGCTTGAGCATACCTGCACATAGTAGGCACTCACTTTTATCTTTACTTTTTTGAGGTGTGGCCATTATATTAGCAATAGGAACTCAGACCCCTATTTAAAACATAATCTCTCTCAGCCTGCTTATTAATAAATGTTCCTTTACTATTACCCACTAATCATCTTTAAAGGAACTTACTGGTTAGTTGAAATAACAAGACGTTGGAGAGAGAAAAATAAGGAATAAACATTTTTTACCACAAGCTAATATAGGGGAAATCCTAAAATGCATAAATGTTGGAAAAACAGCATTTTGAAGTATGATCAATAGGTTAATTTTGACCTTATCTTAAAATGAATGATGTTGCTACTATTATTAGTAATAGCCAAAATGTATCAAGTGCTTTCTATACACTATGCCTAATTCTTTGGGTCCATTATTTCATTTAATCTTCACAAGAAATCTGTGAGATAAATAATATTCTTATGCCCATTTTACAAAACAGAAAATTGATTCTTACAAATATATATTTGTGGGGTTCCAATAGGAAACAAATGGCTCCCTCAGAAAAGGTTAATTGGTGGAGGGTTTACTAAAATGATTATTTACCAAAGTGTAGGTATAACAAAATCACAAACAATAATGCAGTACCCTAATGCTAGCAATACTGGGGACACCACCATTCCCAAATCTGGTGGAAGGAAAGGAATGATTACCAGAAGCCAGAAAGAGAGCTGAGACCATCTGATAGGATCCTCCTCTGTAGAAGGATGCAGCCAGCCTAACAAAAGTCCAAGGGAGAAAGTGGGGAAATAAATGCCCCATCCTCATTCTCTTTCCATGGTCTGATTTCCCACTGAGGTTCCTTATTAGCCAAAGCCCCAGGTCAAGGGAGCTTGTGGGCAAACTGCACAGAGGTCAGACCAGGGGGACAGAGAGCAAGGTGGAGAGAGTGGAAAGTGGATCTGGATGGGCACAATCACTTTGCAAGGGAACAGTGATGGAGCAGGTCACTAACTGGATCAAAGTCACTAAGGACTGGGGCAAAAATTCAAACCCAGGCTCTTAAACACCTTGCCCTACTGCTAACGGCTTTGAAATGGTAAAGAGGAGAAAGTTTATTCCAGAAAGCATGAAGAATATGAGAGGAGATAGAGAGGCAGGAACATACAAGGCAATGACATTTACTAAATGTGCAACTCTGGCAACACTTCCCTGAGTCTATTTTCTCATTTATACAATGTGTCTACATCACAAGATGTGGCCCCTTTCTCTCAGGGCGGCTAATAGAGTCAATTTTATTGTAATTATTCTGACCCAACCTTGAATACAAATGAGTCCCCCAACCTTGGGCTCAGACACTATCACTGCTCTGTCAGAGTTAACTACGTGGAGAAGAACTGCCTACTCTGTAATCTACACATTATTAACCCAGGGTCAGAAAGAAAGTGGCCATAAAATTCACGAAATTTTCCTTTTTCCTTTTTTATTTTTTTACCGTTTTTACTTCACATAATAAAGGTACCCACTCCCTTCACCCAACATGATTCAAAAAAATATGTTTCCATAGCAACAGAAAAGTTAGGAGAGGTGATTTTTATAAGGTTCTTCATTTTATAAAAGGAGTCACTTTAACAAAAAAAAGTCAATGGTAGTAACATTACAGGGGATTCTTTCATTCTATGACCTGATGACAATAAATATATGTGATAGTAGCAGTGCTTATAAAAATCCACATGGTGCCAAGTCCCTGTAGGATCTAAAGAGATGTCTCATAGTGCTTACAAAATATTTGGGAATTTCCTGTGCCAAAAACAAAGGTGATAAATAGGACTGAAAATTGGAGAGAAAGCCAAGAGAGCAGGATGAGTTTGAAAAGAAAACGCAGAACACGAAAAGTTTGAAAAGAAGTCCAGGGTTGTAAAAAGGCCTTTGGTTTCATTGACATATGATGCAAGAGACAGCAGACTGATTGAAAAATCAAATTGCCAAAATAAAATTTCAATAGAAAAACAGAAAGAGATTATTCAGTTTGTTTCTTGGAACTTGAAATAAAAAGAAAGAGAAATGGAAAACATGGAAAAAGATACAAGATTTAAAAGATGAATCCAGAAGATCCAACATCTGACAAGCAAGAGTTTTGGGAAGAGAATAAAGAAAGCAGAGTAATAATCAGAATAATAAAACAAAACATTTTGCCAAAACTGAAGGGCAAATTCAAAATGGATGGTTCTACCAAATGTAAATGAGGGAAGACTTGTACTTAGGAAAATCACTGTAAAATTTTAAAACATAAAAAATGAAAATAGCAGATCATAAAAGCTGCAAAGGAGAAAAGCAGACTTTTCTCAGTAAAACCATATAGTACTAGAGAACAATTTCTTCATGTTCAAGAAACAATTTTTTTAAGGCCAAAATTTTATAACCAGCCAAACTGTTAAATCAATGTGAGGGCAGAATAAATATATTTTAAGATAAGAAAAGATGCCAAAATTGTATCTCACATTCATCCTTTAACAGGATGTCACTTGCTGGAATAATCCAAGAAAGAAGAAGACATGGGATCCAGCCAATTGTGTATCCAATGCAGGAAGATGAATAGGAAGCCCCCAGTGATAGCCATGTGGTTAGTCCAGACATTTAGACAAAAACCCCCTAAGGAAGTTCTCTGTGGGGGTGGAGGTAAAGAGGAAAAGGTACTCATTGTTTGTTTTAAAAAGGTGAGAAAAATTAAATAGGATAGATATTAAAATGTAGGACTAAGAAAAACTTAAGAATATGATAAATATAAAATACATATATACAAAGCAAATAAGAAACCTCAAAGTAAATATTTAATAATAACTGTATAGGAAAGGTGTGGTCCAAATGGAAATGCAACTAAATAGAGGCATGATTTTCATCTAGAGATGTGGGTCAGGGAAGACCTGGAGGTAGGAAACCAGTTAGAAAGTTATTTCAGTAATCCAAGTGAGAGATAATGGCGATCTGATCCAAGATCATGGCAGTGTGGTGGATATAAATGGGCAAATTTTAGAAATATTTAGGCAAATTGGGAGGTTGATATCAAAGAACAAAGTGTCAAGAAGTCTATATGGCTTTGATTTAGAAATCTGGGCATAAAATAGTACCTATCATTTAGTGAGATAAGGAATATTAAAGGGAAAAATATTGGAAATTACAAAGATAAAAATATTTGAGTCTGAGGTGCGGAAGAGACATCCAAGGGAAAACGACCTATTGGTAGCTGGGTATATTGTCTGGGGCCCTGGAGAACAGTTTGGTTTAACACATGGTATCTTAAGCAGTGGGAAAGGGTAGGTTAATTGTTTATGACTGAAGGTCTGAAAAGCAAAATAATAATTAAACTTCTAGGACAAATAATTTAGAATAATAAGCAATAAAATATATGAAAAATCCCCCTAGAGCTATATTCCATGTTGTTTTGATCCTTACAGGTACTGAATTTAAAAGAATGCATTGCATCCAAACACAGCAATTTAAGAATAGCAAGTATCTTTTACTTGTGTTCTTAAAATTTCATGAAGTTGGCAGATATTCCTTCAAGATACGCCTTATTTCTCTCTACAATCCATCTCTCACACGGATCACAGCTAATCACCTTAAAGATCCCTACGAAACTCATCCAGTTTGGATCTCCTTGTACCTCTTGCTTTCCCCTTCCCCCAAACTCTCCTCCTCTGCCCCCACTTTTCCTCTCAATATTCCATCACAAAATCCCCAAAACTATTCAAGCAAATCAGGACTATAGTTATAGAATGGGGAAAAGAAATAGCCTGAAGAAAGCCAAGCTAGAGTCTATTTCAGGGTCAGGGAAGGAAAAGGGCCGGGAATACGCAGGCACCAATGCATTTTATCACATTCTGATGACCCAGCAGTATTAAGCATGCAATGTCCTTCACAGCAAAGAGCTCTCTGGGGGAACGCCAGCTTCCTGTCCACTAACAGGCCTCACAGGTCATACAGCTCTGGGGCTGGCCCTTACCTTGTCAGCATCTCTCTATTGTCATCAGTCCTGGGAAGCCTGTCTCAAACTAACCCAACATGCAGGAGATAGAAGTTTTATCAATCCAGTTAGACTGCTCCTTCTTCACTCATCTCGGGAGATATTCCTCCTAGGGCCTAGAATAATGATGTTTCCTCATTCAGGGTATCACTTTCTCTTTACCTGAACAGTTAGTAATGAAAATGCTACTTAGCGAGCAGAGAATAAAAATAAAAGAAAATATGTATGACCTTAAGCAAAATTTCCTATTTGTGCTATAGGCAGTAGGGCGGGTGCAGAATCGTTGCCCCACAACACCCGAAAAGGAGTGGGGCCTTTGTGTCTCTGACTTCCCTGTCTCTAGACTCCCTGGCGGTAGTTCCTGCTTCTATTAATATTTATCCAGCCTGACTGTCTTCTGTGCCCCCAACTCTTCCTCCATATAAAGTACAATACAATTGGGTTCCAATTACTAAATTAAAATCACATTCTAAAACTGCCTGCTTAAAATTACACCCAGGTGACCTTACTGTTCTCAAATACTCCAGGAACACATGCACAGACAGACTCCAGGCTTCCTTACTCTCACAGATGGCAAACTTCATTTCTTCTATTTCCAATTTGGGAGGAAGCGTTTCACTACTGTCTCCATTGTATTGCTATCATTCAGCAGAAGAATTAAAATCTTTCAATATCTCTCAGGTATGTTGAATCAATCTCTCTCTCTGTCTCTCTCTTTCTCTCTCATGCACTGGGTCTCAAATCCACCTCCTCTACTTAACCCAAACCCATGAAAATGTAAAAATAAATAACTTTTCATTTTCATTGAAAACTTTCATTTTCATTTGTAGGTATCAAGGTCAACAGTCAAAGCAGATAATAGTTAAAATGTTTGCAGTGGGGCAAAGTCTGATTTGGGCATTAGTAGGAGCGCTCCATTAGATAGTTATCGCAGGTATTTTCCTCTTACTTTGCAAATTATCCTTTAATATAGCACAAACGGAACTTATGTCTCACAATTCACATAAGCTCATTGACTTGTCTCATGGTCTCTCATAATTTCAGCTGTTATTTCATCTTTTATCTCCTCTGTCCCAGTGTTAACTTGTCACTTGAGGACAGTGGAGGAGAGCTGGGCTGTATCACAACACAGGGCCTGGCACGTAGTCGACCTCATGATTCAGCATGGCTGGCGGGACGAGCACTGGCGACCCTGTGCCATCTGTCTAGACCTTTCTGCCAGTCTCCTCCAGGTCTCATAGTTCCCCCTGCCCTTTTTAGAGGCAGAAATACAGAAGCAATCATTCAATTTGATGACACGCAGGCAGAGTGAAAAATAAATCACTTAGACAGATAAGGGATGAGATGGAAATGAGGAGAAGACTGTTTTAAGACCTAGAAGAAAATAGAAAAAGGTATAGAATGGGTTCTTCCTTCCACTTTCTGGCTCTTCCATGCCTTCTAGTTAAGATATCAGTAGCACATTTCACTTATGCTTCTGACATCATTTTCACTTGGAGTCTTGGGTCCGGATGGAAGTCTGGAAAAGCTATTTAGAAGTTAGCTGTTCCTCCAGCACTCCCACATGCACACAGAGAAACCCATGCCCAGACGTGACTGGCACACCCACAGGAAGCCACATGTGCCCCTAAGAACACATGGGCAGGCAGACAGTGAGAGCATCCCATTGCAGCAGCACCACTCCAGCCACAGGTGCCGGTTCTGCACACAGCACGTGTGCTTGCATTCTCACACCCACGCAGACACAAAGACCTGCACACAGACGCCGCAGCCATACCCGCAGCCCTTACTTACTTTTCCCCTACATGCCCTATTTGAGCACAGAACTGTCTCTAATTAGAACTTCCCAAATCCATGTCCATTTGACTAATTGAACTTCCCTCTGTTCAGCTTCATGAAAAGTCACCTTCTGAATTGCTCAAAATAACAGGGTGGAAGAGAAATAAGATACTGCTCGCTCACTAGACACCTGGGGTACTACAATTTAGGAAGCCAAGGGGAAAGGCTGTCAGGATCAGTAGTGTCGGCAGCAGATGGACACTTGGATGATCTGGAAATAGTGACAATACAGTAGTTACTAAGGACATAATCACTGATACAAAATATAAAAAAAAAATTATGGCCTACTATGGAAAGAAAATGAACTCTAGAATCAAACAGACTCAGATCCAAATCTAGCAATGCCATTTACCAACTGAAAACTTGAGCAAGTTCTTTGAACTCTGAGTATCACTGCACTAAACACTAAAATCTACTTTCCAGTATTCTTTTGAGAGTTAAGTGTAATGATACATATGAAGTGGCTATTGCAGTGTTTAGCTTCATAAACATGTGTTTTAGTTTTATTATTAAAGTTGTTCCTGAAATTTCCTGTGTGCTCTCTAGTCAAAAGACAATGGCTTTAGTTCTCTGACTCTTGAAACCAAAATAAGAGCGATTACATACTCACTATTTTCTCAGGAATAGAGTGCCACTGGTAGGTAACATTTGATAAAGGAATAAACAAATGAGTAAATAGGTGAATGCATGGAAAGATGGATGGATGGATGGTGTACCTGTATTATACATTGTTGTTCTTAAAGTCACCAATATTCCTAGTGCTAGAGATTTCTCAGTCTAATGGAAGAGAAAACTAGAAAGAAATAATTCTTTAAAAAGGAGAGCAGTATTACAAATTTTTATTAGAGCAGAGGGGGGAAAAAGCAAGTTTTGGAGAACATGAAGATGATCCAAGAAAATTCTTTTAAGCAGTAATATGTAATTTAGGCCTTGAAGAACAAGAGCTTAATGGACAGCAAAAGCTGGTAAAGTCATTTCAGGAAGAATAAAGAGCAAGGGCTAAGGTAGAGAAGCGTGGAAGATGCTTACCTGGGATGACATGCATAGGCAGAAATGGCTGAATGTAGGGGGTGTGGGGTACAAGCCAAGTGATGAGGCTGGAAAGGTACTTTGGGGAGCTATCTTATGGAGGACCTCATATAAAGAGTATCAGTACCTTTGCATATGAAGGTGTTATCTTTAATGTAGAGGGTGGCAGGCAGGGAAGTGGCATGGTCAGATTTGTATTTTTTTTTTTTTTTTTTTTGGAGACAGAGTCTCACTCTGTTGCCTGGGCTAGAGTGCCATGGCAGCATCAACCCACCTCACAGCAACCTCAAACTCCTGGGCTTAAACAATCCTTCTGCCTCAGCCTCCCGAGTAGCTGAGACGATAAGCATGCACCACCATGCCCAGCTAATTTTTTCTATATATTTTTAGTTGTCCAGCTAGTTTCTTTCTAATTTTAGTACAGATGGGGTCTCGCTCTTACTCAGGCTGGTATCAAACTCCTGACCTCAAGTGATCCTCTTGCCCCGGCCTCCTAGAGTGCTAGGATTATAAGCATGAGCCACCACACCCAGCCCAGATTTGTATTTTGAACAAATCACTCTCACATAAGCTCGAAGACAGATCTGAGCAGGAAGAGACTGAAGCCTAGAATATTAGTCAGCTTAAGTCCTCATCCTCTTTCATATGCATATCTCAATGGTCTCCACAAGGCAGGAAAACAGGGTATGTAGAGGAAGGAACATATTCAACAAAAAGTTATGAGATAGAATTGGCAGAAATTAGATATTTGATTAAATTTGTAGAGTAAGAAGGAAGATTCACAGATGACTGTGAATACAAACATATGTGACCTGGCAAATGCTGCTTAATTAACCAAAATAGAGAATAGCTCCAGTAATTTATTCCTGCATAATGATTTACCCCAAAACCTAGTGGCTAAAGTAACACAATCATTTTATTATCATCTCTTATGATTTTGGATGCTGACTGAGCTTGGGTCTTGCTTGAACTGAAGCTGGAGTCATCTCAGTCAGATAGTGGCTGAAGGTAGAGTCATCACAAGGCTTCCTCCTTCATGTGCCAGGAGGTTCATACTGGCTGTCAACTTGGCCTCGCCTAGAGCTGTTTCCCAGAGCACCTACGTGTGACTTCTCCATGTGTCCTAGGCATGCTCAGAGCATGATGGTTGGATTCCAATAGCAAGTGTGCCAAGAGAACCGAGTGGAAGTGAATGGAATTTTTATGACCTAGGCTTGGAAGTTACATAAAGTCACTTCTGACGCTGGTCAGTTTACTAGTTAGAGTAGTCACAAAGGTCTACCAGATCCGTGGAAGGGACACAGACCCCTAGTTTGCAATGGCTCAATGCAAAAAGGATGAGATATATTATGTCAATTATTATAGGAAAACACAATCTGCCACAGAACATAGATAGAAGAGCAAGTTCGAGACCTGTTTTGGGTGTGTTGCATTCCATATGCCTGCAGGATACCCAGATGAAGAAGATAAATGGGAAATAGCAAATTTGGTTTTGGAGTTCAGGAGATTTGAGAGTTGTCAGGACATCTGTGGTAATGGAAGTCATGGTAGTAGATGTTATGTTTATCCAGAGAAAATAGAAGAAAAGAGAAAAGAAGGAAGAGAAGGGAAAGGAAAGGAAATCAAAGGGAGGAGGGGGTGGGGAGAGAAGGAGGGGGAGAGGAGAGGAGTGGGAGAGGAGTGTTAGTTTCCTAAGCTGCCAAAACAGCACCACGAACTGGGGCTAAAACAACAGAAATATGCTGTCTCACAGTTCTGGAGGCTAGAAGGCCAAAATCAGATGTTGGTAGGGCCATGATCCCTCCAAAGCCTCTAGAAGAGGAAACTTCCTTGCCTCTTCCAGCTTCTGAGAGCCCTAGGCATCCCTTGGCTTGTGGCTGCATAACTCCAATCTCTGCCTCTGTCTTCACATGGCCACCTTCCCGCTGTATATGCCTAGGTCTACATTTCCCTTGTCCTTTAAGGTCACCAGCCATATTGAACTTAGGGCTCACCCTACTACAACATGACCTCATGTTAACTTAGGTAATTACAGCTGCAATGACCCAAATAAGGTCACATTTTAAGGTGCCAGGGGTTATGCCTTCAACATACCTTTTTGGGGAAACACAATTCAGCCCATAATAAAAGAGGAGGAGAAGAAAGGGAAGGAGAACACAGAACCAGAATCCCAGAGATGCTGCAGTGTAAGAATGAGACAGAGGGAGAGGGCATAAGAAAGAGGGAGAGGTCCAATGGAAAAAAAAAAAAAAATGAGAAGGAGCAATCATAGAGGAGCAAGGATTTGGGGGTGGAAGAAAGATGTGGCCAAAGATTATTTATTTAACAAAAGGAAGAAACACTCTCCATTTGAGTCATGAATTGAGAGGTTACTGGAAACTTTCGTGGGGCCCCACTCAGTAGAGTGGGTGAAGGGGCAGGAACCAATCTGTGGGACATGAAAAAGTAAAAGGAAGAAGAAGGGGCAGTAGTCAAGTTATATAATGGCTACAGAGATTTCACAGCAACTCTTTTAAAAAGCTTTCCCCAAAGTTACCTCCAGGAATCTGGTCTTCCTGCTAGCTAAGTTCTATATACAAAAGAAAAAGGAAAACTTGAAAGTGAGAGGGAGAGAAAAAGAACGTAATTGTGGGGAGCAAGCTGGGACCGCTACTTTAGGAACTTTCCTGTGGTTTCCCTGTAACTGGGAAAGTGGCTTGCTGGGTCTGGTCTGGTCCAGGATGAAGGCTTAATGGCAAGCTGTTGCCAAGGTCAAGAGCTACAGGGGCAGGGACAGGACGCTGCAATGAGAAAAATGAGTGATTACTTTAGGGAATAATATGAAAGGTTTGGAGAAGCGAGAGAGTGTACAAATGCCAGAAGAACAAAGAATGTGGCCAGAACTAGGCTTAATTATTTATTTCCCTGATGCCTCAGGAGCATCCAAGCAAAGAGGCAGCTCTGCGCAGCTTCCTTTAAAACTGTAGTTTCCACCAGTCAGAGACAGAGTGAGGCACACTTTTTGTTTCCAACACTTTTCAGATACCTCTTCCACCCACAAGACCCACACTCCTTGGACTCTCTTGCTTTTCTCTGCATTGCCTGCAGAGACTTCCACATTCAATGCTCACACTTCTCTGCTCTCTTCCATTAAATACTTCTAACTTTTGCTTTGCTCTTATCCTTTTCTTCACTTCATGGTTGGCCTAATCCATGGCACAGACAACTGAACGGATACTCTCACTCCTTTTATGAAACTTTTGGTCCACTTACAAAATGGAGGCCAGGACTCCTCACCTTTGTTCATATTTGCTAAGTCACAATGGCAGAAAGAAAATGTGTGTGTGGTTCTCTCACGAGCTGGAGTAAGCTCTAAACACACTTGAAATCCAGGCCATGAAATAGATACAAAAGGCAAAATTTAAGCTGGCATTTTGTAGGCTGAATGTAGCTAGGTTCCTAACCTGTCCCTAAAGGGCAGCTGATGCTATATCCTCAAGGCAGTTGAGTATTTTGGTTTAGGACTCTCTTCAGTAAGGATTTTGTTCTAATTGTTACTGCAGTGCACAATGATACTAGTGTTCCACCTCTTAATTTGTTATCTTACTGGGAACAATAGGGTAAGGGTGGGTGATAAACTCATTTACTTCAAATATATGGGATAATAAATGGTACGATATTTTCAAATACCCAGATAAAAGAACAAATAGTAAATGTGTTAAGAAATATAACTCAACACATATAACTATGATCATGTGAAATATAATGAATAATATAACTTAGAGGTGACAGAGCACAGTACATGAGAGAGCAGTCTCTGAAACCAGACCCCCTTGGTTCAAATTCTAGTTTTACTGAAGCTCATTATTCAACATCTCTGAAAATCAGTTTCCACAGTCATAAAATGAGAATTACAGTAACAATAGCACCAAACCCGTAGAGTTAATAAGACTAAAAATCTTAATATAGATAAAAATGTTAGCGCCAGGCATGATGGCTCATGCCTGTAATCTTAGCACTCTGGGAGGCAGAAGCAGGAAGATCATTTGAGATCAAGAGTTTGAGACCAGCCTCAGAAACAGCGAGACCCTGTCTCTACTAAAAAAGTAGAAAGAAATTAGCCAGGCAACTAAAATGTTATATATATATATATATAAATTAACCAAGCATGGTGGTGCATGCCTGTAGTCCCAGCTACTCAGGAGGCTGAGGCAGGAGGATCACTTGAGACCAGGAGTTTGAGGTTGCTGTGTCAGCTAGGCTGACACCACGGCACTCTAGCCTAGGCAAAAGAGTGAGACTCTGTCTCAAAAATAATAAAATAAAATAAAGATTTTAGAACACTATCTGGTACCTAACAACACTATGTAAATATGACTTATTATTATGCAAATTGGCAGTTAAATACCTAAAGCTATGTAGTTTTATTTTATTTAAATTGACAGATAAAATTTTGTAACAGATAATATTTTCATGCAACACTTAATGACAGGTCTGAGAAATGGATTGTTTGTTAGCTGATTTTGTGATTGCACAAACATCATAGAGTATTTACACAAACCTGGATGGTACACCTACTACACAGGTAGACTATATGGTAAAGCCTATTACTCTTAGGCTACAAACATGTACAGCGTGTTACTGTCCTGAATGCTGTAGGCAATTATAACACAATGGTAAGTACTGGTGTATATAAACATAGAAAAGGAACAGTAAAAATACAATATTATAATCTAATGGGACCACCGTTATATATGAAGTCCATCACTGACTGAAGTCATATGCTTTGCAGCATATGACTGTATTTATCGTGTACAACATAATTTTTGAAGTACATATACATTTTGCAATGACTCAGTTTAGCTAATTATCATACACATTACCTCACATACTTATCATTTTGTGGTGACAACACTTTACATCTACTCTCTTAGCATTTTTCAAGAAAACAATATATTGTTAATTATTTAGTCACCATATTGTCCAGTAGATCTCTTGAACTTATTCCTCCTAGCTGAAATTTTACATCCTTTGACCAACATCTCTCCAAACTCCCACCTCCCCCAACCACCCCAACCCCTGGTAACCACCATTCTACTCTCTACTTCTATGAAATTAACCTTTTTAGATTCTATGTATGAGTGAGATCAGGCAGTGTTTGTATTTCTGTGTCTGGTTTACATCACTGTCCACCAGGTCCTTCCATGTTGTTGCAAGTTACAGAATTGGCTGAATGGTGTTCATTGTGTATATATACCACATTTTCTTTATCCATTTATCCACTGATGGACATTTAGGTTGATTCCATATCTTGGCTATTATGAATAATGCTGCAATAAGCATGGGATATCTCATAAAGATATCTCTTTACATACTGATTTCATTTCATTTGAATATGTACTCAGTTGTGAAAGTGTTGGATCATATGGTAGTTCTACTTTTAAGTTTTTGAGGAAACTCTATACTGTTTTCCATAATGGCTGTATTAATGTACATTCTCACCAACAGTGCGGAAGGGTTCTCTTCACATTCTTAGCAATACTTGTTAATCTTGTCTTCTTTTTTTGTCATTTTTGATGATCTTTTATTGTTGGTTTCTAATTTAATAGCATTGTGATCAGAGAACATTATGGGACAAAGTTTATATATTTTATTTTTAATTAACACCTAAAAATCGTACATATTTATGGGGTACATAGTGAAGTTTCAATACATATAATGTATAGTGATTAGATCAGGGTCATTAGCAGATCCATTATCTCAAACATTTAGCATTTCTTTGTGTTAGGAGCATTCAGTATCTTCCTTCTAGCTATTTGCAACTATATAACATATTATTGGTTTTTTTATAGTAGCCATTCTAAAAGGTGTGAGGTGATATCTCACCATGGTTTTGATTTGTATTTTCCTGGTGATTAGTGATATTGAGCATTTCTCATATACCTCTTGGCCATTTGTATATCTTCTTTGGAGAAATGTCTATTTATATTTTTTGCCCATTTGTTAATCAGATTGTTTTCTTGCTATTGAGTTGTTTTTGTTCCTTTTATATTTTTTGCATTAACCTCTTTTCAGATGTATATAGTTTGCTAATATTTTCTCCAATTCTACCTCTTCACTCCATTGCTTGTTTCCTTTGTTGTGCAGAAGCTTTTCAGTTTGATATAATCCCATTTTAAAATTTTTGTTTTTGTTGCTTGTGCTTTTGGAAGTCATATCCAAAAAGTCACTGACCAGACCAATGTCATGGAGCTTTTCCTCTCTTTTCTTTTAGTAGTTTGATAGTTCAAAATCTTACTTTTAAGTTTTTAATCCATTTTGAGTTTTTGTATATGGTATGAGATAAGAATCTAAATCCATTCGTCTGCACGTGGATATCCAGTTTTCACAACACCATTATTTGAAGAGACTGTCCTTCCCCCATGGTGTGTTCTTGACACCTTCATCAAAAATCCATTGGCTGTACATGCGTGGATTTATTTCTGGGCTATTTATTCTATTAAATTGGTCTATGTGTCTATCTTTATGCCAATACCATGCTGCTTTGGTTACTGTGGCTTTGTAGCATAGTTCGAAGTCAGGGAGTATGATGCTTCCAGCTATGTTCTTTTTGCTCAAGATTGCTTTGGCTATTCAGAGTGTTTTTGTGGTTCCATACAAATTTTTTAAAACTATTTAGTTTAGTAGTATTATTTAAAAATTCTAGCCTCTATGACTATATTTCATATAACATATTTTGTGTAGTACATAAAATAATAAAACATTTTTAATTGAAATGTCAGTTTTATTTTAGGCCATTTTTATCATATACACTTTAAATGTTTAAAATGTAAAATAAGTTATTTTTAAATGTAGCTTTTTATACATTCTGTTTGTTTTTTATTCAAATATTAAAAAATATAAACAGAATAATTTTTTATAAAAGGAAATAAAACTAAATTAATATTAAAAATGAAAAACAGATTTCTTTTTAAATTTGGCTTTTGAAAAGTATACATGCTATTCTTTTCCACAATAAAATATAGCTAGGGTTTTGGAGGGACTGGTGTCCTAAGCATTAGATTTAATTGATGGAATTAAAAATCCCAACCCTTAACCTATACGATGTTTAAAGTGTGACCTTAAATAAATTGGCAATCCAGCCCTGCATTCAGTTGGTAGATATCCAGGAGATGTTGAACCAGCTAACTTCAGGGGCAAGTAATTTATATCTTACTTCTATCATATTTAAATGCACTACTTGCCTATGTGCATTTGTACACACACATACATATATGCATATACGCACCTGCACATACATACACACATCACCTACACTGCTACATCAGGTGAGATTGCTTTCATTAGCAGGTAACCTAATAGTAGCCTAAGTAAAATATGGAATGTCTGCAAGTAGGTGGTTTCTAGCATTGCTTCAGTAGCTCAAAAATTGTAAGGTTTTTCTCAAGGTTGCAAGATGGCTCCTTATCACGAAACACTGTTTTAACTTCATGTCAGGAGGAAAATGGTAATAGGGCATACTATAGATGTCTGTCCCTATACCAGAAAAGCAAAAACTTTCAGCTACCCTTCAGAGCTGCCCTCAGACTTATCTGCCTGGGCCACTGCAGACACCTGTTCCACGTCCAGCTGCTGCTGACGGAGCAGTGCCCATGTCGTTGTAGCAAGATCTGCTCTTTGTCTTGGATGACAAAGTTCTAGGAGTTTCAGCCCCTGCTCATATAACCAACCTGACCTCCCAAAGCTCTTTCACCTGCACAGCCAGCTCCAGGACATGGCTTTCTTGCTCTCCTTTAAACGTCCTTAGCTCATTCCCAAGGCACACTCCCTTTCTCTCCTCCTCACGTGGTTGGCTCCTTTTCATTACCCAAATCTCAGCTCTAATATCACCTCTTCGCAGAGGGCTTCTTTGGGCACGTGTGTGTCCCCTTTCACATCACATTATCGAGTTCTATTTTCTTATCATGATCGAGAATCACCATGCGTCACTGTTACTTGATTACTGTGTCTCCCTGACTATAACACAGGTGCTGTAACAGAAGGGCTCCTGTCTGTCTTGCTCACTGTTGCATACCTGGCACCTGGAACAGAATCTAGGACATAGTAGGCCCTCAGCCTACTATGAAAAGAAACAAATAACAAAAGAAATAAATAACAGAGTAAACAGACAACATACAGAATGGGAGAAAATATTTGCAAACTATACATCTAATAAGGAGCTAATATCCAGAATCTACAAGGGACTCGATAACAACAAGACCCCAAATAACTCCATTAAAAAGTAGGCAAAGGACATGAATAAAATGGCCAAAAAGCATATGAAAAAAATGACCAACATTACTTATCATTGGAGAAATGCAAATTAAAACCATTATGAGATACCATCTTATATAAGTCAGAAATGGCTATTATTAAAATGTAAAAAGCCAACGGATGTTGGTGAGGATGTGGAGAAAAGGGAACACTAATACACTGTTGATAGGAATGTAAGTTAGTACAACCTCTATGGAAAACAGTATGGAGATTTCTCAAACAACTAAAAGTACATCTACCATTTGATCCAGCAATCCCCCTACTGGGTATCTACCCAAAGGAAAAGAAAACGTTGTATCAAAAAAGATACCTGCACTTGTATGTTTATTGCAGCACTATTCACAATAGCAAAGACATGGAATCAACCTTAGTGTTCATCAACAGATGACTGGATGAAGAAAGTTATGGAATACCACTCAGCCATAAAAAAGAGTGAAGTCATGTCTTTTGCAGCAACATGGATAGGATTAGAGGCCATTATCTTAAGCAAAATAACTCAGAAAGTGAAATATCATATGTTTTCACTTACAAGGAGGAGCCAAATAATGTGTACACATAAACATAGAGAGTGGAATATGAGACAGTGGAGATTTGGAAGGATGGGAAGATGGGAGGTTGTAAGGAATGAAAAACTACTTAATGAGCAAAATGCACACTGTTCAGGTGATGGTTACAACAAAAGCCCAGATTTCACCACTACACACTATATCCATGTGACAAAATTGCACTTGTACCTCCTAAATCTAGGAAAATAAGAAAAATATGGAAAAATAAATAATGTAGAGACAACAATATCTTTAAAAAATAAATAAGCAAGTGAGCTTCATTAAAGTTGTAAGTACCTTACCCAAGGTCACACAGCTAGTAAGTGGCAATTTGGGATTTGAACTCAGACTTGATTTGAAGCTCTCATTCTTTCTACAATACTGTACAACATCATATTGCCCATAATCTTACCGTCTGTCCCTTAGCCATCCTGAATCCTATCTAGCTACCCCTGACTTCATACTGTCTTAATCACAAGCCTGCCCGACAAAAGTTTAAGTCATATGAAATCTTGATTTAGAAGATTTTATGTTGTCTTTACATACAACAAATGCCCATCACAGCGCCTCAAATATAATAAGCATTCAAATACTGATTTCATTCCCTATTTCCCAATTATCTAACCCTACCTTCCTCTAAAATGAGATTCTGTGAGACTCTACCCAAAAGGGTTTAAAAACAAAGGTTTTTATTATAATTTTGTTTCACTTATAAAGGAATTCCACAACTCTAACCCAAGAACAGTAACTCCAGAGAATACTATAAGCAATTAATTCTCATGAGAGACATCAAAATATTCTTGCTCAATCTGCAAAGACATCCAGGAGAGCTGAACATTCATTTCTTCCACATTTATTTGTTGAGCACTTATTATATGTTAGGTATTGTTCAAAATTCTAGCAGTACAACTGTGAACAAAACAGACAAGTTTCCTGATCTTTGAGTTTCCATTCTAGTGGAGAAGAAAGGCATTAAGCCTATAAACAAAGATAATTTCAAAAAGTGAGAGTATTATAAAGAAAATATAACAAGATAACCTGGTAAAGTCTAATCCAGAAGGTCAACGATACTGAAGAATAATGATTGAGAGAGACATAGTAAGAGACAGGATCTGAAAGGAATCTGTGTTTTATTCAAACTTCAATGGGAATTTTGATGAATTTTAAATAAGCAGAGGTAATGTGATCCAATTTTTCTAAAAATCACTTCAGCAGCTGTGTAGAGAGTGGGTTAGCGGGGTGCATGAGTAGAAGCAGAGATTCCAGTGAGGTGACTTAGCCAGAGCAGCGCTGACAGAAATGGGTCAGAGATGGATGGTTTCAGATAGATAAGCATTGTGGTACAACCTACCTTTGGGGAATTTTGTTTTCTTATTTATTCCATGTTATCTTGGGTTTGAAACACCATGTTTTTTTATCACATTCATATGCATGTTTTTTGGTGAACTGTCACCAATATTTTCTTCTTAAATTCTTTTACAATAAATGCCTTAACACAGTAACAAAATTTAGTCAGATATTTATCATTTTCTTTTCTTTGAATGGACTGTACCTAAAAGGCAGCACTGAAAGTCATTTCATTCAAATAGCCTTGGAATTCAGAGCTCCCCCTTGCTTCCAGGAAAAAAAAGAAGTCAGTCTCATATCTTTTGATAGATACAACCTGTCAGAGGTTTAGCTTTGCATAATTTGCCATGAATTATATATAAGCTTTTCCCTTTTTCTCTGAGGTTATGAAATTAGTTAAGATAATAGAAGTGAGGTTCTTCCAGAACCTATGTTCTGGGGTTGATTGGTGTGTTCCTAATTGGATTGACAGCGGAGTAAGTGACGAGAAACATGTCACTTTTGGAAGCCTCCATTGTACATTTTCTATGTCTGAATGCTCACTCTTTCTGGGGAAAGTATTTTAATGTAATTGCAGTGGGAGTTGACGACTGGGCTGGCGCCCCTTAGAGTGAGATTTAGATGAGGGCTATTACCTGGCCCTGTCCTGCTCTGCTCTTTTATTATCCAAACCCTCCCACTGTGATTGGTCAGCATTCCTCAGAACCTGCTTTGTGAATCAAGGTTAAGCTTCTTAAATTACAGTGGAAAGGAGACATATGGTTCCCAGAATATTTCTGTGTAAATAATTTGAATTTGAATTTTCATAAATTTGGGTAAAGATGACTTTATCCACAAGGTACAAAAGGAAAACAGGGCCTATCTCTTATCCAGGTAACTGAACAATGGAGAGAGCTAAACTGGATGACTGAAGCCCAAAGTACTCCAAGCAGGAAAGCTTGGGCTCATGGATCTTTATAGGCTTAAAGATCCTGCTTTAAGGATTTTTAAAGAAAAGATCTGCTTTTAGGAATCCCTAGAGGGTCAAAACAGATCTCCACAGGTGATCAGTGCAGAGTGAACATTGTCAGTTACCATATCCAATTAAAACATTCTTATACAGATGAAGGAAAGGGAAGACATCAAAAGATATCTAATGCCATTTAAATCCAGATAAGTTTAACCATAATAAAAACACATGCCAACTCCTTGAGTTCCTGGCCTAATAAGTCCCAGGTATGGCTGTGAAGCCTGATCCACACTGCAATAACAATAAACCAGAAAGCTTTGGTGCAAGTGAAAGCTTTCTATGGGTCCCCTATTCTGAGTTAGTTCCTGCTGCAAAACAAAGATTTATAAAGTGTTAGGGGAAAAGGGATTCTGCTTCCAGACTTCAACTTCTAAATAAATACTAATATTAAGCAGTTTCTGGTTACTAAAGATTGCTAATCAGTATTTGGATTATCTATGCTGTCTCCTGTTAATTAAACAAACAAAAAAAAGAATGTTGCTGTTAATTATCATGCAACACACTATATTAACCTTTGCTTATCAGTCTTCCCTAATATAGATCTCATTGTATGGCTTTTGGATCTTCTTATTGGTTTGATACATATATCTGGAGCATTCAGAATCTCAAAGAACTGTTAAGATTTCATACCCTGCTCTACCTAACTATTGCTCATCTCACTCTTTTTTATTCAATTCCTCCTCCCTCCCCACCCACACATACAGCACGTAATTTGTCAACCTGAAGACAAGAACAGTTGTCAAACCAACCACGCAACCTTTTGGCAATCCAAACAAATCACTGGGTATCTCTGTACTTCTCTCTCCTTTTATCAGTGACTTGGGGGAATCATCCTGGTTGCCTACTTTGTTTTCATGGGTCTGGACGGCACTGACATTGGTGGAACATTGTGAACTAAGAAGAAAGCTGCTTATAAATGCCTCAAATTACTATTTTCACATGTCTTAACTGCCATAACAAGGAGGACAAATCTTCACAATTTGGAGGGCTTTCTAAAAATTAGCCCCACTGTACCAAACCCTTTGATCTTTTGGTCAAACTGTCAATCTCTTGAGAACTCAGTTATCTTGTGAAATTCCATCCTGCTCCCAAAACAATTGTTTGCATAAGTTCTGAGAGCCAGACCCACAAAGCTGCTCTGTGTTTTGGAAAGTTACCTAAATAGAGCTAGGTAGCAATGGCACTAGCACAAAGACCAAGGAGTTGCAGTATCTCCCATCCTAACCAATCATGCACAGCTCTTTCTTTCCCTCGACATTTCTTTTTCTTTTTTTTTTAGGACCCTCAATATTATTTTCTTTTTCTCTGAAATAAGAGAATTATTTCATCTTAACATCTAAATTGTGCAAATATTGTAAACTTTTTTTATGAGTCTTTGGGTACACAGGAAATTTAGGATAGTTGTTACATCCTCACTGTAGATAACACAAACAACTACATTTGTCCTAATGTCATTGTCCATGGCCTCCCAGATTCATAATCCAGCCCATCTTCCTTCCTGCACCCAAGATCCTACAGTACTACATCCTCAAGCCTCAGAGCTTTGGGGGATAAAACAGCTACATTTCTCTTTTCCTCTTCCCCTTCTTTTTTTCTTTCCCTTCCATTTTTTCTCCTTTGTTTCCTCCTCCCTTGCCTTTCCCCTCAAGCACTTCTGAGCCCTAGACCAGGTTCTGACTTCACCAGCTTTGATTAGGCAACACTTGCTGCCTCACTGAAGGACAAAGACATTTCCAAGTTTATCTAAAACCCAGGTGGGAGATCACACATGTATTTAGGGCTTTTGAAGTAAATCACGAATTGATTCTGTGAGCCACATTTGCCAATATAAATTAACATAGTGCACTGTATGAGAGGTCCCTCCATATTTTCTTTTCTTGGTTGTAAGTAAGAGTCTGTGACATTTCATAATGAGTAGGACCTCCTGCGTAAGCATAAATTAGAAGCCACCAGGGGCTGAGATTAATAGCTCCAGTTATCTCCACTAAATTTAAATAGATTAATTTAATTATTCCACAATTTAAATATATCAAAACATTACATTGTATTCCCTACATATATGCAATTATCGTTTCCCAATTAACATTTTTTAAAAGGCATGTACTTTTCAATGAACAAAGAATATTTGGCAACAGTAATCAAATGAAGTTTACATTGTGGTCAAAATATAATTGGATCAGTATTCCTGATGATTTAAACATCTCCAAAAAGAGCCCCTCCCACAGTGTTCCCATTCACTACCAAGGTCCCACTCCCACTCTTGCTGCACTCTTATTTCTTACCCCTGTGCGGTAAAATGTTTGTAGATGATGTTAAGAACTGTTATATATTGAGCAGCGTTTTCAATCAGGCATACTTACACTTGGGAGGACACAAACAAAACCTTTCAGAAGATAAGCAAACACAAACCATTTCTAGGGAATCAGCTTCCAGATACTTAGCTGCCACATCCACTCTTTCCTAAAAGTATCTGCCCAAATGCCCAAGTGTCTTCCATGAACTCTTCATAGCCCTCTCCTTTCTACTTCTCTCTGTACATAGTCTTCCACTTGATGAAAGAAAGACACACTCTGTCCCCATCCCTGTTGCGGCCATGCATTGTCCTGAGATGTAGCAATCTCTAAGATGTCAAATTCAAAATTTAAATACAATTTAAATTATTTACGTCACTGCATTTAACCAAATCACCATAAACACTCACCACCTATCAAACAGGGACATGCATCCCCAATACAATTTTATTTTTTATATTTAATAATTATAAAAATTATAATTTATGTATGTAAGTAATTTTAGATCACTTGTATTTGAAAAATAACTATAAATTTGAAAAATACTGAAATGATAACACAGAAGAGAACTGTGGCTCTTCAAACTCTAGGGCTACAGAAAATTTTTATCGCAACTACTAGACTGAGCGAAAATTGTAGTAAAAGGATTTTACTACTATTAAATTTAGACATGAAGTTCTTGACTACAGAGATTATGAAAAAAATGGAAATTTTTAAATTTTTGCTGCATAGATGTATTAAGGGTAATCAATAACCGATATTCAAATTTGAAAATACTTTGGTATAAAATTTCAAGGAGGAAGTGGAATGGAAATATAATTTCAAAAAGAATGATGAAAAATGTAAAATTGTTAAAGGAGAGATCTATATGCCTTTAAAATAGATAATAGTGGATATAATACTGATACATACATTTAAATACATACATTTAAAAGTGAGGTGACAGTTTTATTTTAAAATTTCAATTTAAATATGCAAGAAATTATATCCTTTGAAACTATACAAATTTAGGATTAAGATTAACTTAAAAATGTGGAAACAGCCACACAGTCTATCAATATTATTTTAAGAAGCATGAGAGCAATGAAGAAACCTGATAAGGAAAATACTCTCTGCCTTGCGAAGCTTATATTCCTAACAGAAATAAAGCAGGTAGGTAAGCACTGTGTGGCATTTTTTGTCCTCACAGAAAATGTGTCCTGTCCTTTCACTTGGAAGTGCTCATTGGAAAAAAAAAGTGGCCTATTTCCTTTCTGGCCTAAGTAGAGCTAAATTTCTAAAACGACAACAAAATATCAATGGATTCCATAGGTTACACTTATGTCAAGAAGAGCTTCCACTATTTCCAAATGAGTGGATTAGCCTTGTGCTTCCCATATGTTCAACCAAATGCCAATAGCCAACAAAATGCTACACTTAGCAGCAGGGTACTAATGTCCTATTGAAATGAAATCAAGTTAGAATATACATCACAGACGGACTTGAATGGGGAAAATAATATAGAATGTCTTTGAAAGGGTACTCAAGGAAGGGACTCAGACTTAGCTATGACAATACAAACACCTTATTCAGTGTGTGTGTGTTGGCAGGTACTTTTTTCCCCTGCACCCACTTTAATCTCTGCAGTGAAGGATTCTTCAAAGCACAGAGGGCCCCAAAGCAGGTACCCTAATCTACCTGACTCACTTTTCCCTTTCCCGGGTTTTGCTCTCCCAATGACAAAAAAATTGAAGAACTCATTCTTTCAACATGTGCTTTTGAACCTAAACCATTGCTAAGAAAACCTAGCACTTGAGATGGGAACAGTAAACAGTGAAGGGAAAGAAAAAAAAATGAAACCTGGGGAAAAGTGGAAAAAATCAAAATTAAAACCATAAGAGCATATTATGTAATCTGTATGGAAAGGAATCCTATCATGAGTCGGATAGACAAGCAAGTTAATTTTATGCTTTTCTATTATTGCTTTAACTCAGACATTCAATACCCCCTAAAACTCACATTGGAAGTGCAAGCTATTGGGTTTTCTGAATAAACCATTGGAACAAAGTTACAGATAACACGTGATTTCATTAGCTAACTGGAGATATTACCGACTAGATTTCGGTGAAGAACTAGTTTTGAGTAGAATAGTCCTTCTCTAGTGTTCTTACAAAGATACGGTGGGGGAACAACATTCTTTTATTATATTCCACCCCAGAGGAAGAGTCACAGTGAAGTTGATCACACTTAAGCTGCTAGGTGGCTGTTCAGCTACATGTCCTCCACCCATGGCCCTAGGAGGCCACAGTCATAGGTTTTTATAAAATTTGCAAAAGTAAGATATTTTAACCACAACCAGTTAAGACCACTGTCTCTCTCCATTCTAATTTTCCTTCCCATATATACTTTTCTTCCTGTTGGGGGGGCGGGTCAGAGGTGGAGAAACAATGAGCATTTGGGGATCTTGTCAAGGGGAAGAGGTTTAGTTTGGATTTAGTGGCTACCATGATGCCGTCTGTAGGCGGCTCTGTGTGTACAACATCCTTGCTGGCCAGGTTGGTATAGAAATAGCATCGGGGCAACTCCCACTCTGACCTATGCTTTCTTCCCAGCTCATTACACAAGGGTGCAAGGCTGGAGGTCATACTGCAGTGTGAATAAGCCTATGGCTGTGGTGCTTGGAGGATGTGGTAAATGGAGGAGAAAGGAAGTATGAAATATATAAAGCCAGAGCCAGTCTGAAAGCAATTCTTCCAGTCATCAGTTCCGTAACTTTTAGTTTCTCATCAATGATTTGCTTTTCATAGATGTCTAAGCAAGATATGTGTTCTCTCTTGACAGGAATAAAATGTAGCATGTACAGTTAATTTTTTCCCAGTTGATGGGAATTGTGGGAAATAGAATACTAGAATTATCCCAATTCCTGTATTTTTAGAGCACAGACTGGAAGTAGTACTAAAAGTGGGAACTATGTCTGTGTAGTAAGCCACAGTTGTAGTCACCTGAACTATGAGTAATAAAAAATAAATTTCAATATACTATGCTAAAGACAGATATCTTTCTACTACTACTGTAGAAAATATTACAAAATGTTTGTACTATGAAAAGGCCATCAAAGTGTATGCAGTCAAAAATGTACGAAGGGCCGGGAGCATACTCAAGCCTGTAATCCCGACACTTTGGGATGCCACGGTGGGAGAATTGTTCCAGGCCAGAATTTCAAGGCAACACAGTGAGACTCTTGGGCAACATAGTGAGACACCATCTCTACAAAAAATTTATGTATTAGCTAGGTGTGGCGGTGCACGCCTGTAGTCCCAGCTACTCAGGTGGCTGAGGCAGAAGGATGGCATGAACCCAGAAGTCCAAGGCTGCAGTGAGCTATGATCATGCATGCCACTGTACTCCAGCCTGGACAACAAAGTGAGACTCTATCTAAAAAAAAAAAATGTGGGAAGAAAGCATAGGGATAAGTGAGGCAGTAATTGATTTAAAATATTATGTTATTACTCTTGATTTTTTTGATGTTTATAGTATTGATCAATTTTTTAAAGTTATTTCCTGGAATTTGTTTTCTCTTTCTAAATAAATCTTCAGTGTTTTGCTTAATTCCTAAAATTGCAGAAGCCTCATTAAACCCTATTTACTCTGCTCCCTAAGTCTCAATAGACAGAAATGATTCTGCCACTCCTGTTCAAGGTGATAGCATGAGTTTTGCTTCCTGAATGTGAGGAGCAATTATAGACTTGCTCTAGTAATAGGTAAGAATTATGAACATACATTTCTTTTTCTTCAACAGAGTTAAACAATGGCTCACTCTCTGGATTTCCAGATGCACTTAAGATGAAATAATAATGTTGAGCCAGTCTTGCCCTGCTTTAAATTAATCACTCCAGGAAGAGACATTAAACCTTTCAGACCACCAGTGTGCATACATGCTTTAGTGCCCTAGACCACGCACCCTCTCTTGGTTATTTGGGACACAAGGAAATGTAAGCTCAGTAAATGAGGCTGTTTTATGAACCATTTAAATAATCTGAAAAGGAAATTAATACTTTTATTACTTTCTATAAGTGAAAAACTTCCTTAAAAATCTGTAAGAGTTCTTTATGTTCTCATGAGTGGGACTGCCCTAGCCAAGACGTGGATCCAGAGAAATAATGGAAGGTTAGAGAAAGGATGTATGGCCACACAAATCAAAGTGGAACAAATAAGAAAGGCTGGAAACTAATTTGGAGCTAAATAAAGTCACCTCTAACAGAGCCAAGAAAATTCACTTGATTAGAAATCAGGCTGTAACTTAAAAATAAAATATTTCTTAGTCTTTTCAAATAATGAGAATTTTTGTTGGGCCTGTTGCAAGGACGGAAAGGAAATCTGGGGGAATATGGAAACAATTTTTGACCCATACCCCACATCGGTACCATCAGTACTTCTTATGTGAAAAACATTCTTTTAGTCACTTTACAAACACTGTCCTCAAACTTTAAGTCCTCACAACAACCCAGTAAGAAAAGTAAAATTATGCAAATTTGCTAGAAAAGGAAAGTAAAGTTACTTCTCTGATCTCATCTTTTACCCATTTCTGCCTCAGTTGGCTCCAACCGTGCTGGCTTCTGCTCTGCCCCAGAAATACACCAAGCACATCCCAGTTTCAAAGCCTTTGAATTGGCTATTCCCTCTGCCTAAGATGCTGTTACCCTAGGTTCCCACACAGCTCACTCCCTTACATCTCCATTCAAATGTCACCTTATCTCAGAGCCCCTCCTCCATAACTCTTTGTCTTCTTACCCTGTTTTATTTTTCTTCTTAGCAGATTTTTCTTCTTAAGGAAGATTTTGTTCCTGATCAAACCTAAGCATCATGAGAGCAGGGACTTTGTTGCTGTTGACTACTGTATCCTCAGGCACAGTGCCTGATACTCAGTAATTATGTTAGATGATCAATTGCATTGATCAGTAAATGACTTGACTATTGTAAGCCTTCCTTTCATTAAATTAGTAAACATAGCCCCTGAATCGGAGCCCAGATCTCTCTGCACCAAGACCCACGCTCTTTGCTTTTATCCAGATTGCCTGTAGTAAAGAGGGCTTATTATAGAGACAATTCTCATGTAAAGAAGAAACTAGATAGTTTCTGAGATTCCTTTCAACATGAATTTTTTCAAAAAACAAAATTTTATGTGTTTCAAGATTTAGGGACTCTGTTTATTTAGTTGTCGATACTGACAAGTGCTTATATATCCCCAGGAGCATAAGGCATTGCAAAGAACTCTTATCCTGCCAATTTCCTCCTTAAAATGGACTAGACTTCTGGCTTCAGGTTAATGATCACTTAGTGTCCTAAAAGTGGATGGATAAAAAAGCCTGCTCTCATTCTCTTCCCTCTTTCCAATCTCCTGCCAGAGTTTCCCACTGGCCCAACTGGAAGTCATATGGCAAAGAATCCTATTACTGTTGTCCACACAAATAAACATTTTGGAAACATTGCAAAATTTTAATATAATCTTACTGCTTCTATTTTTGGCCTCCTGGCCTTTCGAGAAGACTTTACTTGGACGATTGGTTTACGTTAGCTTTGATGATTCTGTTTTATTTTTCTTGTGCAAATGGAGAGAAAATTCAGGGCTCACAAAGAATAGCTAGATGGATAAAGAAGAGATTTGTCTCCTCACTTGCACTGGCATGATCAACCTACCTACCAACAGGATCCTGCCTGGAATCCTGGCTCCGCCATTTACTAGATGGTTGAAATTGGCATGTTTGCCAAGCATATTTGCTCCTGTGTAAAAATAGGAAAAATATAGATAAAGCCAAGAAGTTAGCAATATTGTGTGCCATATGACTTCTCCCATAACCTCTCAGATCTTCAGTAAAACCACCAAATTAATAACACATTTGGGAAAAGCAGAATTTGTACCTGGATGGTGCAGGATAAATCCAAGGCAAGACAGAGAAAACTTGAGGAAGAAAGTCACTGAGAATTCACAGAAATTGTAAAAATGGCTCTGAACTTGTATCCATACCAAACTGGAGTTTTAAACCAAATTGACCTAAGCCTCCAAAGGATGGTAAGACCCCAGCTGACATCTGGTATATACTTAAAAATCTCTAAGGATTTTTATACTTTACAAACTTTCATTTTATTTTTTTCATAATTTCCATAGTTAAGACCTTCATGTCTAGATTCAAATTCATACTGCTGCAATTTCAGCTCAGCCTAGTAGTTGTAGTAATAGCCGTAATAGCTCCCAGGTATGAACAATGGAGTCAGACTGTCTCAGTCTGAATCTCAGCTACACTACTTACAAACTCGAGCAAGTTACTAAAACTCTGTAACTATAGTTTCTTCATCCATAAAATGGGATTAAGATGACTTACATCCACCATAAAGTTTGCTGTGACCATCAGATGAATAGATAATCAAAAAAATTTAAGAGTACCTAGCACACACTAAGTGCTCAATAATGTTTGTTATTAACATCATTACTGTATGCTAAGCATTGGGCTGTTTTACATAGGTCATCACACTTAAGGCTCACAATAACCCTCAGAATTAGCTGTCATGATCTCCATTTTACAGATAAAAAACCAAGATGAAGAAAATTTAAATAAAGAATAGCTATTTTATACATCTTCCTGTTTACATTTGTTATGGCATCAATGTGATGGGGAGAAATAAATGTTTGAATGAATAAATAAGTATATTTTCTCCTTTTAATTTTACAATCCAGAGAAAGGAGATAAATAATTTCATCTCTTAATTCTGCTATTTTTTAGTGTTCGCTAACACTCTAATACTAAGGGTTTAAATGCCAATTTAATGTTCCATTTTATTCTCCTTTCAGAGAAATAAAAATATTTATAAGAAAGAGATGTAAACCATATTGCTCCCCAAACTCCAGCACCTTGACCTCTTCCTTTCTTGGTTCTTCTATAAGCAGCCTTTGCAACATATTTTTATCTATGCCGATTGAAACTACTCTCTAAATAAATTAAAAATAGTTTTGCAATTTATGAACCAAACAGTCTATAAAAATTCTAATAATAACATCCACTCTTCTTCCTTTTCTCACTAATATTATAAGTTTATCCTTTAAAAAAGGAATCCAATTTTCCAGGAACAATTTTTCCTATAGAAATCCATACTACCAGCTCATTTTTTTTTTTTTTTTACTCTTTAGGTATTTCCAGTTTTTTTTCCCCTTAGAATATATTTTGTCATTCCTCAAAATTGACACCAAATTATCTAAGTGGTACTGCCTAAAATCATTTTTTTCCTATGTTTTGGAGCCGGGTCTTTAATTTGAAGTTAGCACTTAATCCCATTGTAATACTTTTACTTAAACCAGTTGTTTTTGTAGATACAAAATGTTCTGCTGAGATACTCATTTGAACATAATGATCATCAAATGTTCACATGTCCCATTTCTCACTTACTACTGATTCTAATCTTATGCTATTTTTCCAAGTACTCCTTTACCACCAAGTAGTTCCAATTCTTTCTTTTATTTGATTCAAAGATGTAGGAAGTAAGCCTGTGGTGTTTCGTATCTCGATCTTCTGGGCTCCTAAGAACTCTCCACTAGCTCCTAGAACATTCTGCCCCTTTCCACTCACAAGTCCATCCCATGTTAGTAAGACCTGTACAACGTAGTCTGGAGGGAGTGGGAACTAAAGATAGGTCAGGAGTATAATTTCACTCTTATCTTCTATTACTGTGTAGCGTTTGTTGGGAGATTAACTTCAATATTCCATTTATTTAACCTGAAACAACAATGCTGTCTTCCTGTTTTCTAGAGTTCACAGGAAAGTAAAGTGCTTTAACTTCCTGATTGTTTACTTGAAATTTGATATGAAAGCTTTTTTTATTTTATTTTTTTTGACAGGGTCTCACCACTCTGTTGCCTGAGAGTGCAATGGTGTGATCATAGCTCACAGCAACCTCAAACTCCTGGGCTCATGCGATCCTCTTGCCTCAGCCTCCAGAGTAGCTGGGATTGCAGGCATACACCGCTATTCCTGGTTAATTTTTCTTTTTTTTTTTTTTTTTTTTTTTTTGTAGAGATAAGTTCTTGGTATGTTGCTCAGGCTGGTCTCAAACTCGTAGCCTCAAGAAATCTTCCCACCTCAGCCTCCCAAAGCGCTGGGATTACAAGTGTGAGCCACCACACCAGGCCAAGAGAGCATACTTTAAGGGTCCTCACTACACACACACACACACACACACACACACACTCACTCAAATGGTAACTATGGGTGCTTATTTAACTTGATTGTGGTAACAATTACACAATGTATATGTATATGAAATTATCAAATTATTGTGTTGCATACCTTGAATATATACAAATTTTATTCACCAATTAAATATTTTTTTAAAAAAAAGATTGTGGTGAGAGTTTTCTGCTTTCTTAATTGACCTGGAGGCATTTCACAGCATTTTGAGAAGTAAAAAAGCAAGATACAGAGAAGTATTTGTATAAAGTGTCCCAATTTTTAAAAATGAAAAAAAAAAACCCTATTTGTATATATTTTCTTTAAATAGTTGACGTGACAAGAGAGGAACTATTCTACTCTCCACAGACTGACCATTTATACCCCCAAGCTGAAGGGCCTTTGCTCAGCTTCTCTGTGACATTTTTTGGCCTACCTGTGGCATTCAACACTGGTGGCCACAAGAAATCTTGCTCTTCCTGAGATCCTCTCCTGCCTTGATTGCTGTGGCAGCATGCTCTCCTGGTCTCCCACCTGTCTTTTGGATTTCTCGTCCTCCTCCCTTTTCCTCGTTATGAATGTCACCTTTGTCCCCACACTCAACAAACAGGCACAGAGGTAAGCATACAGAAATCAGTGGCCCTATCCTTTCCCTCAAGTGGCTCTTAGGGTTGTAGATAGAGATGAACAAAGCATCAGATAAGTAAATGAGGTACTATCATTCACTCTGAGTTCCCTGAAGTATAGAATTATTTATCCTTTTCTAACTACCGTGTTTCCCCAAAAATAAGACTGACCCATAAAATAAGCCCTAGCAGGATTTCTAAGCATTTGCGCAATAGAAGCCCTACCCCGACAATAAGACCTAGTGATGGGCGTGGCTACGCAGCATATCTGCACAACCCATGCATTTCCTCGCAGAGCAGTAAAGAAGACGAGCAGCCCTTCTCATCTGCCCCATGAGAGCTTTATTGCTCGACATGAAAGATTGAGGCCAATGGTTCTAAATGAAATAGAGTCGCAAGAAATTCAGGATGGAATTCAGGGTTTGGAGAGTTATGATGATGTTCCAGAAGAAGACGAATTAACTACATTTGAATAAATGCAGAGTGTTGTAACATACTTAAAAAAAAAATAACACATCCCCTGAAAATAAGCCCTAGGGTGTCTTCTTGAGGAAAAATAAATATAATACCCTATCTTATTTTTGGGGAAACACGGTACTAAACATTTGAGGGGAAAGCTGTTGTGTATTCTCGGTTACAATATCACACAGCAATGTTTCTATCTTTCCCTCTGCCTCTATTGGGCTGGTGTTGCAGAATCAGAGACTTTCAGAGCCAGCCCTCCTTTTACTGAAGCCAGAGAGAGAATGCAACTTGCCCATGACCACAGGCCTGGTAAGTGGCAAAGCCAGACCAGAACAAGCCCTCCAGGATCCTGCTGCTTCTATGGTCAGATCTTGCAGCAATTCTTTGTGAGCTGAATATTTCCATGTTAATTCCTAAGTAACTCTATACCCAGCGAGGTACTGGATTAATATTTCCCTCCTGCTCCACAGAGGGTGACAGCGTGCCCTGGAGGTCAGGAGGCAAAAATCCATACCTCTCCTGACAGCAAATTCTTCGGGTTCCATGTCGGTTTGTGGAAGATTTGCTCCCAGAGCCAGTGACCTCAGGCTAGAGAAGGGGTTCTGAGTACATTAAAATTCATACTCAGAGTCTGGCGGATCATATGGGAGCTGCTGTACCAGAAATCACTCCTGAGGTCACATAGTGTATTAACCCCCTTACTCCTCATCACAGTGATGATGGCTCAGATAAACAATTGTGGATTCAATGAATCCTCAGCTGGAGAGAAAAGTCTATCTGGGAAAGGGATAAATGATCTCCCCTCAAGGCGTCTGTCGCGGGACACAGTAAAGAGGAGCAAATATTGTCAGAAACCTGATAATATTTGCCTCTCCAGTGGTAAAGACAACACCCAGATGTTCTGTAGCCAAGTAGGAAACTGGAAGGAAATAAAATAGGAAAGGAGGAAGGAAAGAAAGAGAGGAAAGAAGAAAAAGGCAAGAGGAAAAGTGTTTCACCAAACTGATGGCTGTCAGATAAAAGAGATTGGGGCCATAAATCCCTCCCAGCGTTTCTAATGGGATTTTAATACAGCATTTGGCCATCATCTTTTTTTCATTCTTTTAATGACATACATGCCCAAAGTGTAGCCATGGAGCCTCTGAACTCTGTATATTTCTGTAATACACAAAGAAAACAGCTGTCACATCCATTTTAAGGAACTTTTAAATACATTACAGTGAGGTCTATAGGCCCCGAATCCAAAGGGAACAGCATAAAGCCTGTCTGTACATCATCTGTGACGGGTCTGAATTCCAGCCAAGGCGGATTTTTTTTCAAAATAATAAAATAAAATACTGTGTTTTTTTTTTGAAGGAACATTATATTTTTAAACTGGAAATAATTGTATTTTGTATCTTATATGGCATCTGAAAGTGATTTAGTTGAACAATGTGGTTTCTGATTGGTATTTGAATTGGTTCCAGAACATTTTTCATAATAACCATCTTAAAGATCCCAATTATCTGATCCTCTTTCCCCTTCACGTGGTTTCATAGGAGGTTTCCAGAAGAAGGGAGAAAGCTGCAGAGGCCGGCAAGCCAACCACTTGTAGCTGATAGCGTCTGCCTGCTAGGCCCGCAGGAAAGGGCCTGCCTGTTGTTCTGAGTCGTCCAGGATGCATTTATGACTCAATAAAGGAGGCCTTGGCATTACCAGAATAATTACTTACTAAAACAAGCCTATAAAACCAAAGCGTTGCCTCAACTAAAAGGCAAACAGGGAACTTTTTTACTTTAGTGTTAACATGTAAATCTAGTAAAGTATATTTAGATTTCTATAAAATCAGCTCTGAGTGCAAAAGGGATGGTTGATTTACCAGGTGGGCAGCAAAAATCAATTCCCCAGGATTGCCAAGGGGCTAAGGGAGAGTGGCCCTAATGAGTATGAAAGAATGCCCATCCATAACGGACCCAGCCTTGTCTATAAGGTGCAGAGACCGTGGCGTGGTGGTGAAGAGAGCTGACTCTGGAGTCAGACAGCTGGCTCTGACCCGCGGCGGTGACCCAAGCTCTCTGTCTCACTGGTAAAGTAGAGATAGTGTAATACCTACTTTATGGGATCATTGGAAGAAATCAACAAAATAATGCACATGAAGGGTTTACAACAATACCTGGTATATAATAGGGTACACAATAAATGGTAGCTCTTGTTATTACACGTAATGGAATCTACTATTGCAATATCATTTTTACATATATTAATAATGGGAATAAAAATTGGAAGTATTCATTTTGTTTTTTTATTTTTATCAGAATATCTTTATTTCATTTTATCTTATTTTTAATTGACAAATAATAATTATATAAATTTATGAGGGACAGTGTGAGGTTTTGATATGAGTCCACTGCAGAATAATTAAATCTAGCTATTTAACATATCCATCACCTCACCTATTTATTATTTTTGCATGGTTAGAACATTTAAAATCTACTCTTCTTGCAATTTTGAAATGTACAATATATTATTATTAACCTTAGTCACCATACTGTGCAGTATGGTGCACTAAAACTTATTCCTCCTAACTCAAACTTTGTATCTTTTGACCAACATCCTCACCTTTCTCCATTACCCCACCCTGGCCCCAGACTCTGCAAACCACCCTTCACCCTTCTACTCACTACTTCTTTGAGTTCAACTTTTTGTGATGACTTAGATGAACTGGAGGATATTATGCTAAGTGAAATAAGCCAGGAATAGAAAGGCAGATACTACATGATCTCACTTATATGCGGAATCTACAAAAGAATAAATATTTTTGGAATACTAAATGTCAGCACATAGTACCTGACGCTATGCTAAGCCTTCCAAATAGTGTATGTTCCTTAATCTTCTTGAAGTAAAATTCCTCTCTAAGGTGAAGAACCTGGTAAGTGGCAGAATTAGAAATAGAGTTGCCAGATTTAGCAAATACAAGATAGCCAGTTAAATTTGCATTTCATATAAACAATAAATAATTCTTTGGATTAAGTATGTCTGAATTCAATGACTTTAACCTTGAAAAAAAAAAAAAGTAAAAAAAAATTAAAAAAAAAAAAGTATGTCTGAAATACTGTGTGTGGGACATACTTATATATCAGACAATCCTAACTAGAGATCTAGCCCCCAGATTTATCTCATCCAAAACCCATGTTCTTTCTACCTTCACAATCAAAATATATCTTACTCTTTGTATATTTCATTCCCTAGTATTTTTTTTCCCAACCAGAAGGTTCTTCAGTAAGAAATAATCCAGAAATTGTATTTGGTTACCAACTATCAGGAAGAATGAAATGCTGATGACAAATACATTAAACCATGGCATCTGGGTATAGGGTGGGCACATCAAAAGTTGGTACATCAAAGCCCTGTGTTTTCCTAAAATTATAATCTTAGATCATGCCAGCAATTATTAAAAGCACTTTAAAACAAAGCATCAAAATAATATTTCATATTGAGGAAAAAATATTTTGCACCATAACTTACAGCTACAAATTGTACTTTAAAATAATTAAAACATAAGATATGTAACCCTAACAATATTTGTACCCCATAATATGAGGTAATAAAAAAAAAAGAACTTCATAAATTATCTCAGTTAGTTATCTATCAGTTGAAATTATTTCCACAGTATCTGTGCCAAGATTTTGACCAATTTCCCCTTTAATCCTGGTGGTATTCTGTCATCTCATAAATTGTTTTAAAGTTGAGCTCTAAGGAATGTCATAAACTCTAAGATGTTATTAGTAAAATTTTAGATCACAATATTTAAAAAAATAAAATATTTAAAACATTTTTTCGTAATGGTATACATCAATAATTCATTCATTCAACAAAATTTACTGATTGTCTTTATGTCAAGACACTACATAGACAGTAAATAAACTAAAACAGACACTGCCCCTGCCTTCTGATTGATTTACCCTCTAGTGAATGAACATAGAGTAAATACACAAGCACAAATAAAATTTAAAGTTGCAACCATCACAAGATCTATGGAGGAGAAGTACACGGAGAGATGAGCCTAAAGACACTTGAATTCAGAGAGGGCTTCCATGAAGTAGTAATACCTGAGCTAAGATCTGAAGGATGGACACCCTCTGGGGGATGGATATGCTTGAAGCTCTGACTGGGGTGGGGCAAAGGCAATACACGTAACCTAGCTGGGCGCGGTGGCTCATGCCAGTAATCCTAGCACTCTGGGAGGCCAAGGCAGGTGGATCATTTGAGCTCAGGAGTTCAAGACCAGCCTGAGCAAGAGTGAGACCCTGTCTCTACCAAAAATAAAAAGAAGTTAATTGGACAGCTAAAAATATATAGAAAAAATTAGCCGGGCATGGTGGCGCATGCCTGTAATCCCAGCTACTTGGGAGGCTGAGGCAGAAGGATTTCTTGAACCCAGGAGTTTGAGGTTGCTGTGAGCTAGGCTGACGCCATGGCACTCTAGTCAGGGCAACAGAGTGAAACTCTCTCAAAAAAAATACATATATACACATAACCTAAACATTTGCATACCCGTAATATGCTGAAATTTTAAAAAATAAAGAAAGAAAGAACAGATTGGAAGTATATAAGAGTATTTATAGGGAGATCCTTAGGAGGATATTATAGCAATTCAGGCAAGACATATGGAGCATGGAACAGAGTAGTTGGTGGTACTAGAAATAGAAGTAGATAGATGCAGTAACACCATGCAGCAAAGCACTGACTGGAGAACAATGGGCAAACATAAATCTATTTTCTTTGTTAAACTATTTTTTACTTCTTCTTGTCCCTCGATTCTCCTTAGTTTCTTTTGCACCACCAGACTTCTTGATCTGCATCAGTAACAACAAAGATATAAAAGCCATCACAAAGAATTCCTCAAATTTGGAAAAAGTTACCAAAAGGGTTTTAACCCTTTGCACTCGCTTGCTTTTTTCTCAACATCCACTTGACATTATCCACACTCGACATCCAAGTGCAAAGGGTTAAGTAAGTCTAGACAGAATTTCTAGGGTATGAATTGGTTCAGCTCAGCCTGGCATTTTTTTTTAAATACCAGGCATGTAAAATAGAGTCAAAAACTTTAAAAAAAACAATGGAATGTGTCTAAGACAGGGAGTCAGAAAACATAGAACTTGTGTATTACTTTTTGGTCATTTTCTTATACATAAAATGAGGACACTGTACCTACACATCCTACCTACCTCTTGGGGTTTGGTTGTTTAGAGAAGCAAATGCCATCGAGATGACAAATACTGAGGTGCAGAGTGGCTCATGTTAACAGGGCTCCCTGGTACTTGAAGCTTCTGTAATTGCTTGCTCAAACTATTTAAGGAGACGTTCATCAAAGTATTATATTTGCACATAAATTAAAGAATTGTGTGTTCAAAAGCCTGTTCCTTTTTTTCTTGTTTTTACTGCTACCTAATATAACAGTGAGTGAAAGTTATTTGTCTAGTATAAAGGGCTAAACACACACAAGTTATATGAACTTGTTATTCAGTGTACAGTTTAATTGGAGAGTTGAGAGTCTGGTGGTTGTTTTTACTGGTGTAAAACAGGGAGACTACTCAACCCTCTTGTTGGAAATGATCTCTCTCATGCCTATTGAACCTTAGCTTTTCCCTTAGTCATCTAACAAGGTAAAAATAGTAAGAGATAACACCTATTAAATGCTAGGTACTGTTGTAGGTAACATGTATGTGTATATATACATATTCATGTATACACACAGATGTGTATATATACCCCTCACCACAATCCTACTAGAGGGTACTATTATCCCCATCTATATTTTACAGATGAGGAAACTGAGGCACTGGAAAGGCTAAGAAATTTGCCAAGAGTCCCAAAGCCTGTTTGAGGCAGCATTCAAACTCAGGCTCTCTGACTCCAGACTTGATGCTCCTTAGCTCCACTATGCTACCCCGTCTTAATGCACTAAATGTTGAACAATGTGCTATTCTTTGCTCCTAACAAAACTATTCCAATTCTAGTTATTGCATTGCTTTCTCCAGAAGGATGTTCACTGATGGCATTCTGACTAATTTACTCCCAGGATTACCACTCACTTGGCCCACAGTTACTAAAGTCAGGCTAGAAAGATAATCCCAGATGGGTGGGAGAATTGGAAAATTTCACAACAAACTGTGCAGTCAGCTAGAGCCTTGCCCAAAAGGACCAGGATGCTGCCACATAGTTGCTCTTTCAAGCTGATGAACTGCAGGGCAACCAAAGTGCAAAGAAAAGGAATAAACATTCTGGCCTTCTTTTTCTAGTGCCCAGTGTCTTGTTGGGTGATTATAGAGAATGCAGTACTTGAATCGAATCTTGGCAGTTGAGTAGATGCTCATTGAACTAACAAAAGGGAAGTGACTCCAAGGAGAACAAAGGAACAGAAAAATAGTAAAGAGAAAGCAGAAAACTGCAAGGGCCAGGAGAGTAGAGACCAAGCATGCAAGGAGGCTAGCATGAGCCAGAATACGGAGTGCTTTTTGCACTTAGGGATTTTATTCCTTGTAGATCCAGTGAGCCACTGAAGGCCCTTGAGCAGATGGGTAATAATAAGTTTGGAATACCAGAGAAGGTATCAAGTGCAGGGGAACAAATAGTTTCAGCTCTGGACTTTCTGAATTTAAGATATCTGTGGCACATTGAATGGAGGTGTTCTGTGGAAAAATAGAAACAAATTCTATAGTTTAGAAGGGAGACGTGGACTGGAAACAGACTTGGGAGACGACACCACTTAGCTGGAAGCTGAAGTCATGAGCATACATGAGATTTCCCAGAAGAATATATAGAAGGAGATGAAAAGAGGGTGGATAGAGATTAGAACCCCAGTGAACATAGTCCACATCTAAGGATAGAGGACAGATGAAAAATGAGCCCGAGGAAAGGCAACAAAACAGGAGAATCACATGAGCAGTGCATTAGAGAAGCCAAGGGAGGAGAAAACATTGTTTCAAAGGGCGTGGGCAAAAATATCGTATCTCAGAGGGGTCAGATGAGGTGAGGGCTTCCCATTTCAAGAGTGGCAGGGCCAGCTCCTGACTTCATGTGGCAAAAAAGTAAACATGAGGTTAGGAAATAAAAGAGCAGACAGAGGAGTCTTCTGAGGAAGTAGAGACAGAAGTAGTAACCTGGTGATGATTCTACACTCTGTTCCTCAGTTTTTCTCCAAGATATTGGGAAGTTGCCCTAAATGACATAGGCTTTGTTTCTCTGACAGCCTGTCAGAACAGATTGGAGGTACAGACACCATCCACCCCCCAGGTGTCGAACTTTCATTTTGGAGTCCAGCCATCAATTTTTTAGATTATTTTCTAAATCCCTAAATTGAGCAAAATGATAGGTTGGGCCCCTTTTGGGACTCATTTATATAATATGTAACGAGAACATATGAATGTCCCAAAATACAGGTCTTATGTGTATTGGGGACACAGAACCACTAATTGAACTGAATCTTTTCCATTATCAAAAAATTCAGGTGATTTCAGAAGTTGAAGGGGATTTTCATTTATTATTTTTATTTTTCTGTTGAGTTTATCAGTAAATTTATTTCATAATAATCATGCAGTCTCAGGAGCATTATTTAAGACAAGACTATTCAAAAGAACCGAACTCTGTAAAGATGTCCCCGCTTGCCTTTCACTCTGTTTAAAATTCCATGGTTATCGTGACCCTTCATCTTACTTGTATGATTTCAGTCACGTCACTTAACTCCTTAGAACCTTAGTGGCCTCATCTGTCTAAGAAGGGAATTGGAAAAGATGCTCAATAAAACCATATTATTCAAGCTACACCAGGGGTTGACACACTTATTCTATAAAAAGCCAGATGATAAACACTTTTAGCTTTATAAGCCATATGGTCTCTACTGCAGCCACTCAACTCTGCCTCATAACACTGAAGCAGCAACAGACAATATGTAAACAAATAATCATGACTGAGTTCCAATAAAACTTTATTTACTAAAGCAGACAGTAGGCCAATTTGGCCTGTGGGCTGTAGTTTGCCAACCCCTGCCCTAAACTTTAAACCTAAGTTCTTCAATTTACAAAGCTGGACCCCTCAGAATCACCTACCTATTAAAATATTCATATCCTAGGAAAGACAAATCAATCAGCTACTTCTAGAGTTTATGCGGTGGGTGGGAGCACACATTTAACTCACATACTGTAAATGAGAACAAAGAAATGTAAAGTTTTGAACAGACATGGTGGCTCACACCTGTAATCCTAGCACTTTTGGAGGCCAAGGTGGGAGAGGATTGCTTGAGGCCAGGAGTTCAAGGATATACTGGGAAATAGCGAGACCTCATCTCTACAAAAACTTTTTTTAATTAGCCTGGTGAGGTGGTGTGTTCCTGTAGTCTCAACTACTCAGTAGGCTGAGGCAGGAAGATTGCTTGAGCTCAGGAGTTTGAGGTTGCTGTGAGCTATGATCACACCACTGCACTGCAGCCTAGGCAACAGAACAAGATTCTGTCAAAAAAAAAAGAAAAGAAAAAACAAAAGTAAGAAAGAAGTAAGAAAACCTTACTAAAAGTAAGGTTTAGTATTTCCTCAGTAAACAATCTGGTTTCTCAAAAGTAGATGTGAAAAAATTTACTAAAAGTCTAGTTAAACTAAAAATTTGGTTTGATCCAATAATGTAAACAACCTATTTAAGAAACCTTTAACATCTTTTTGTTAAAAATTTCTAATCTCTTTGAAAGCCTCCCCAGCCCCTGCTTAAAGACAAGGATAAGGCCCAGTGTGGTGGCTCATACCTGTAATCCTAGCACTCTGGGAGGCCAAGGCAGGAGGATTGCTTGAGGCCAGGAGCTCGAGACCAGATCATCTCTACAAAAAATGGAAAAATTAGCTGGGTCTGATAGTGTGCATGAGGATGAAGATCTATTCCAAGAAATAGAAAAGGGAGCACATATTTCCAAAATACATCACTGCCAATTATTTGGCAATTCTTTCTAAATTAATTCAATAGGTTTTTTTTTTCCATGCAGACAGTTGAATACAAGGAAGCTGCTGAAATAACTAAGCTCAGGATAGGTCTGTATTAATGCCTAAAGGAAGAAGAGCATGCAGAGGCAGGTGAGCGGTATGCCAAGGCAGGTGTGCTGGGGGTCCAGAGGAAGAAGAGGAAAGCTGGAGAAATGCATTTCACAATGTGTCAAGGACCCAAGTAGCCAAATATTGCAGTGGGAGAAAAGGAGCTGAAGGCTGAATCAGTCTGCAATCGAGTGAAGGGTTTTGGGAAGAGGATTAAAGTAGTGAGCTAGAGCAATGATTTGCTTTATCCGAGGACTGGAACTTAGAGTCAGGCGTTTTGGTTAATGGTGCCAGAGGACGCAGAACCTTGCTCAGAAATGGGTTAGATTTATTTAGTTGACTGTCCATAAGTGATTCTTTGGAAAATGGGACCAGGCTCAAAATCCAGGAGATGATGCTGCTGAGGGGTCAAATAGAATGCTCCAGGGAGAATTAAAAAGAACACCTCAAGGGAAACATACTTTAAAATATTTAGCAACTAGACAGAAAATTTGTATTTGATTAAGAGATGGATAATTGTTTATGATCAGAAATTTAGACCTACAGTTTAAATTCCATCTTGCTACCTACAAAGCCATGGAAAATCCATACGCAATTTACTCTTGACTTTGAAGTGTATTATATCATTTTAGAGGTGTATTGTTTTCCTAATTGTATCATCCCATGGCTGACATCAGCATTTCTTGAACATGTGCTGACTAAGAGATGAAAGAGGTAGTTAGTAAAACAAACTAACCTAGCATTGAAAGGCTTCTCAGAGAGTGGAATGTGTACCTCATTTATTTTGACTATGCATAAGATTCACAAACCAATCCCAGGTACTTATGGATACAGAATAAAGATTACACTGATTCCTATCCTCAGTGAGATTAAGGTCTAATGGGAGGGAAATAAAATACATAAAATCAATGTAAATACATACAGATGTTGAACAGCAATTACACGAGGAAGACAGTTGTAGGGAACCAAGAATTAGGCTGATTAGTTGGGGAAAGGTTAGGTACACCTCAAAAAGATGTGTAAAGAAAATGAGGATGTAGTATTCAAAGTCAATTTACTTGTAGAGAAAATTTTAGTTTCATAGCACTCTTAATTCTGAACCTGTAGCATTCGATCTTCAGCATCTAAGAAACTTTACTTCTAAGACTGACAATCTAGTACACAAAATAACTACCAGGTCTAAAGACGTGTTACCAACCCTTGTGAACTGCTATTTTTCTAATAAAAAAAATTCTCAATTCCATATTAGAGAGGTTGCTATAGTGTCATAGCAGATATATGCACAAAGACATATAACAAACTTGTCAGGTATCCACGTTATGGTGTGGATGGTACAAGACTTCCCTCCACGGTACAGAAACATTTCCTGTTGCCCTGCCTCCCTTCACCATTGCGTGTGTGCGTGCCAGTGAGCATGTACGTGCGCCCTGGGATGGCTGCAGAAAACAAGTTCTGTGACCTCTATGAAGTCTGACACAAACAGCTTTCTGACTGTCTGCTGCCTTGGATCTTCTGAGCTTCTGCTTCTCCAGGCCAGAGGAATCGGGAGCAGGAGGGTCTATCTGTGAGGAAGGACCAAGACATAAGTTCTAAGAAGGGGAGGCATTCAGAGGAGAGATAAATGAGAATGCACACCTCTTGTCTAAAGGGGAGACAGCAGACACATCCCATTAGAGAAAAAAGGAACCAAAAATAAAAAAGCATTAATATGGAAGAGTCTAGAAAAAGCCTGGAAGGGCTCTGGAATTCTACGGGCTGCTGCAGGCATTTGCTTTGCCAAAAACCCACCCAGTAGTTCTTTAAAAGAAAAAAAAAAGCCCATAGGGATCAAAAACACTGACTAATAATTTTTGAATCCATCTCCACAATATTATTCATCTCTGCCAAGGTCAGGTTTGGTCACAGCATGGCTGGAGGTCTGGGCATTCTGTTCCCAGTTTTATTTTTACAGTAGTTACGGAGCCCCTTACATTTCCAAGGGCCCTCCTGTCACTTATTACCCACCGTCCGGACCACCCACCCACGCTCCCACACACAATACATCCAGACACACCCGCGAATACTCGGATTCCTTCACCCTCCTGGTGATTCGGGCCACAGGAATACTGTCTGCTCCAAATGACTTTGTTTTACACACTTGGAATTTCCCAAAATAAATCTGCTTTCCCTCTCTGGGGACCAAACTGTGAATCCTACGGCTAGGCAAACATTTGCAGAGCGCCTACTGTGTGTAAGGCACGGATGGATGCAGGGGCTAAAGGAAACCCACCAGGAGGCAGGGAAGTCCCAGAGGTCCCGGGCGCTGAGGAGGAGCCTTTGCTTTCTTGTAACCAGATGGGTGTGTGCGCATGCGTGCGTACGTCCGTGCCTACGTGCGTGCGTACGTCCATGCGTGCGTGCGTGCGTGTGTGTGTGTGTGAGAGAGAGTGTGTGCATTCGTGGCAGGGGGTGTCTGAGGATGTATATCTGAGTTAAGAGACGCTTTCTTGATTTTTCCCCTCACATTTCCTTTTCCCACTTTCCTTTCTCTCCCCGTCTGTTCATTTTTTCTCTCCAGTTCTTCAACGTTCCCCTTTCCCTTTTTCCTTCTAAGACAAAGCCACCTGGGACGTTCCGTCTGGCCGCGGGAGCTGTCGCTGTGCTCTTCCTGCTTCCTTAAAAACTCTTCATGAAAGTAGCCCCCGTGGCCGTACACATTCTAGAGACATGAAAAAAGGATGGGAAAATGCTTGACCTCAGTCAGAGAAACTGGCTTTGAGGAAACTTCGTCCCTCCACGCTCCGCACGTCGGTGCGTGCCCGTCAGAAAGGCCGGGAGGAGGCGGGGAGCTACCCAAGCCACCCCGGCCGGGCCCTTAGCATAATTTATGAGGTGTCGGGATATTCTGACCACAAGGTCGGAACAGAATAGTTTTTACACTTCAGCTGTCACGAAAGAGAAACAATTTAATTCTGTTTCACTCCGGCACTGTCTGTTTTCACAATGAACAGGGGATTTGGGTCGCCTTGAGATTATTTGTCTAAGCACAGACCAAGACTGCTGCTGAGACGTGAGATGTCTGATTTCGACGCTGGCTTGCTTCTCCCTCCTTTCCAGACGGGGAGGGAGGCCCTCGGCTTTCCCAGGGTACCGAAATGGGACCAGAATCCACTTGCCCCAGGCGATTGCTGCGTGCTGGTGAGTACACCGGACTTGCAGCGTCACTCCACACTCCTCTGTCAGTGGGAAGGGGCGGTTTGGGTAAGTCAGGGCTACGAGAGAGCCCTCTCCCAAGTCCAGCAGGCCCCATCGTCACTGCCAAGCAGTGGTCTTGAGTCTGAAGCAGTGTTTCCCTTGGCTGGGAAGCCCAGCTTCCTGGCTCCTCTCGAAGCTACAGAACTACAGACATTCCGCTGAGTGGCCTGAAGCGTTGTCTGCCAGGAAAACCCAACGTCTCCTCGGAGAAATATCAGAGCAGGAGTGCAATACTCCTTCACCCAGCAGCCAAGCAGACACACTCAAGGCGAGTCTGCCTTCTCAGGACCCCACCGACTCTCCCCTCGGAGCCAGACGGGGAAGGTCACTGAGAATCAGAGTCTGACAGATCATTTCCTTATAACACACTCACCCAGGAAGCTCGCATGATGAAGAGGAGCTCCGGGGTGCTTGGGCCTAGAAGCAGCAGACCTTCCTGGGAAAATTCATGCAGCCTTCTTTATTAAACTCACCTGCTGGGATGCGGCCACAGGACAAGCACTAGAAAAGCAGATAAAATAGAATATATTTTATCAATTCTTTCAGAATTTAAAGCTAATTAAAAGCAATGAAATAAATCTCTACAGATGGAGAGATAATAATCTTTAAGAAACATTAAGTGAAAAAAGCAAGCATACAACACAGAATAATCTGCTGCTGTGTGCATAAGAGGCAGGTAGTAATATACACTTAAGTAAACATGATATAGGAAAACAAAAGCTTGTTTGAGCGGTTGTTTTTAGAAAAGAGAACTAGATGGCTGAGGGTCAGAATTCAAATGATTTTCTTACTACATGTTTTTTTTATTGTTGTTATTTTTAAAAAATTTTTAACCAAGAACTCATACTACCTTTACAGAACATTTTTTCATTTAAAGAATAAAGTAAAATCCCAGAGAATAGTAAGGAGGAAAGAAGAGCAAATGATTCAGGCTTAGAATGTAGCTTACTGCTAAGGCAGCCAATTCTCAAAACAACCACTTTCCTGACCTAAAGCAATGAATTCTTGGTGGGAATGGTATAGGAGCTATTTGTTAAATGACCTCTTCGAGTTCCCTTAATAGTAGTACTTAAGTGCTTACGGAAGAATTCCTTACTTTCATGTGGGTGAGAAGATTACCCCCCCAAAAAAGGATTTCAGTCCATGGGACGGAGGATCCTGCAATTTAACATCCAGTAAGCCTCAGTTTCAAACCAAGTGCTGAGTCAAACTGCTTTGCTCTCCCCTTTGCCCTAGTCAAAGTTTCTTATCTATGCTCCTTGTGCCATTTATCATTATCCTTCCCATTTCCAGAAAATGTTATCGATCCAAGCCAAGCAAGTGTGTAGAGAAGGGCATTAGATCCTACATCAAACAACTAGCTATCTCTGCATCGATGTGGTTAATCATTTCAGCTCTCTAAGCCTCAGTTTTCTCATCTGTAAAGAGAAAGCTTTGAATGAGATACATTACCTTAAAATGCCTTAAATGTTATTTGTCTCTGATTCTATGAAAATGCAGTTATCAAGCCAAGTGCAGACAGAGCCTGGAACATGCTACAGCCTTGTCATGGATTTTCACGGTTCCATCTGACCTTCAGGCAGATGCATAAATGAAACTACTGTCTGACTTGCTTCTTCAGCAGTTACAGATAACTGCACTACTGTCTCAAAGATAAGAATTCACCATTAGACCACAAAAACAATTTTCTAAAAGTATATTTTGCCCTGGCATATGGCAAACAAAGAAACTACTATATTGTTAGCTAAGCCTCAGAAGTATCCTGGTATTGCCCAAGACTTTGAATGGATGGCCCACTGCCCCTTGTCATCTGATTGGCACAGGTTGTCACTGAAGGCTGCATCCCTGGTTAGACAAGAAATGCCACCAAAATGAAAGCCCCTCTCTCCATTTGCCATCCCATTGTAGGGATCTAAAATACCAGAAAGTGCTTCCTCCATGTCAGTGAGGGACAATGTGTTCCGGTAGAACAGCCTAGTAGTGCTGTTATGGTCTGTGTGAACCAGAAAGGTCAGTGAGATGGAACAAGAAAAAAAATTCTACTTTCATAGGGGAAAACTTAAGAACTCAGCTGGTTAGCAGCCAACCTGAAACGTGTCTGATTATCTCTCTGCAAATTTCTTCTCCTCCGACATGTTTCCATTCAAAATATAACTGATCCTCCTTTCTTTCCCCATATATTTCTTTCCCCCAATTTATCATTGCCATGTGTGTCCTTTTCTCCTCAACTCTATAACACAGTCTTGATCGGTCTTTCCTATTAGCTTTGTTTTTACAGTGTATAAACCTGCCATGACTTCAGTACCTTACTTTAATGGAGGGGTTAAAACATAGACTCTGGAGAGATAATATAGTCAAGGGTTTCAGAACATGAACTTTGGAGCTAGAATACCTGTGTTGAACTCTAGCTCTGGCCTTGACTGTGTGGCAGCAGGGAAAGTGGATCACTAGTGACCCTAGCTTTGAATCTGCTGATCATGAGTCTGCACCTCCCCACCCCGGAGCTGTTGGACAGGCCCTGCTCTATCACAAGAAGGCTGTTGATCCTTAGAGAACTCTAACAATGAAAGGCTCCTCGACAAGACATCCAAAAGTGAACTACGTTGGTGAAGGCTTTAGCTGGTAGTAACGTAATAAGATGACAGGTTCAAGAGGATGAAAAGGAAAAAAAGTTATAGCTGCCAGATTTAAAGTATTTGCTGTGGTTCTGAAATTGATCAAAGCTCATTAGCCACTGAAAGGGTTAAAGGAAAATGGCTGTAGAAGCCATGATCATCAAAAGCAGAAATATTGACAAGGAACTCTCTGCCTTCCTCCCAGGAAGCTGCACTGTTCCATGCTAACTGAACATGCAGTCACAGCACACTATAAACTGAAAAAGGATCCCAGGAAAAAAGAGGCAGAGAAGGAATGAGCCAGTGGATAAATGTGCAGTGGATCGAGTCAGTTGTTTTCCTACTGTCAATGTGATCATCTTAGATGTTCAAAAGCCCCTGATGCTATAATAAGGAAGCTAGGGATATGCACAATATTTCGCTGTTCAAATTATTTTTCTAACACAAATTAAAGACATAGATTACTTGTCGAGAAACTCTTTCGTTTATTTCCAAAATAAACCAAACTGCTTATATAGCCTTAACTCAATTAATGTTTATTTTGAATTACATGATTGTGGCTAAGACAGGTGCTTGGTGAAATCAGTCATGATGTGTTTAAGAGTAAAGTACGTAAATATCCAAATTTTCCTCAATCTATTTTTAAGGGAAGAGGTATTATTAGACTTCTTATTATGATTATTAGAAAGGACCAATCATTGAACATAAAATAGATGTGTATAGATAACATTATTGGAAGAATATGGGAAACCAACAAAAGAAATAAAATCACAGGTCTGCCTTTACTAGCTGTGTGAGTATGGGATAAGTTTTTAACCTGTCTGTGTACAGTTTCCTCATTTGAAAAATGGGATGATAATAGACCCTACGTGATAGCACAGTCACAACAGTGGAAATTACTTAACACAGATAAAGTGCTAAGAAGAGTGGCTGACACAGAGCCATCACTGTGTATTAGCAGCACCACCAGTATTATTATTATTGGCTCTCTGGGATGTTAGATTATCCTTAAAGACGTTGACACACTGTGCGGGCTTCTTTTAAAAAGTAAGAAAGGTACTTTTGAGTCTTTCAGCCCTTCCCGGAGCCCCTGACTATTTCAGTCATAACTTTGTCATGACTGCAGTTAACTGCTTCTTCGCATAAAGCTTCATCCATCTTCAGTGACACATTTACTTACTCACATACCTATCCCTCACTTGTCCACATCCCCTCTCGAAAAAATAAAGCTTATCTTGTTCTTTAATTTTGAGTCATTTTCCTCTGCTCGCTTGCTCAAAATTCTCCTGATATTTAGATTAGAATACTGACAGAATATCTGAAAGTTTGAAAGAAAGAGATAAACCAACTATTAATATAACATTTCATAGGATGCTGGCTTCCTGGCCATCTTTGTTTCCTTAAGACAAAATATTCCATACAGGTTCACTCTCGGATGAGGCAGATTGAGGAAGACATCTGTCCCTGTGAAATGGACAAGGTGGTATAGCTGACACTGTTTATTGTTTGCCCAACATTCATTTTCTCCCTTACTTGCTAATTAAACTCGAAATACATTTAGGCAGTAAAGAGAGATTCCATATGTTTAAAGAAGTTAGCCTCTTCTCTGGTGCCACCTGCCATTCCATTCCCTTTGCCAGTGATTAGAAGTGGGCATTTGACCTATACCTGCCTAATGAAGCATAAGAGAAAGTCTGCTGGGGAGGAGGGTTGGAGGACTTTCTGGAAACTATTTTCTCTCCTTAAAAACAAAACAAAGACCCTCACATGGAAAAAACTTCCCTCTGTCCCTAAATGTAATTAGATGAGGATGTGATAGTAGGAGCTATGACAGCCCTTTTAGCATAATGAGACATAAGTCTAAGGAACAAAAGCCAACATGCTGAAAATGGTAGAGAAAAAAAGAAAGACTGGAGGAACTGGATAACATCATTGAGCCACCGTGACTGCCCTTGAACTGTTTATCTCCAAACTTCTTTTAATAAAGCATAAAGCTCTTATAATTCAGTCTTCTATTACTTGAGAGCTGAACCTAACTAATTCAAAGTGCATTTTGTGAGGAATGTTGAGTCCTTTTTAACAACATAATCATTTTCCCTTGAGCATCCCTTTTGAAATCTAATAAATATATCTAATAATTATTTAAAATAAAGACATTTTAATATTTCAATATATTATCACATCCCTATTTCTTCTTTTTAGATTATTCTATTTAAAACTATTACTTATTGTATAAGCATTATAATTATCTTACCCCAATTAACTCCAAATTTTCCCAAATACAAAATTATGTTTTATTCTCTCAAACTACAAATTTAAAGTTTAATTATAACTTCCTTTATTTTTCTTTATTTCTTTCCCACAGACATCCTATGTTTATTAGCCCTTCCTGAAGAGGCTTCCGCTAAAAGCACAGATTTGGAGTCGAGAGACGCACAGTCACATTTACTAGCCATGTGAATGAATAAATTACTGATGTTTTTCTGATACTTGATTTGCTTGTCTAAAAATGATATCTAGGTCTGCTACCAAGATGAAATGAAATGGCATAAGTCGAATGCTTCCCTAAACCTTGGCACAAAATAAGCATTCAAAAAAAGGTAGAGAAAAAGAAAAGAAGGAAGCAGGGGAAAGGAAGAAAAAGTGAAGAAGGAAGAAAAGGAAAACATCAAGAGAAGAAGGAAGAGGGGCAAAAGAAGAAAGGAAGAGAGAAGTGGAGGAAGAGACAAAAAAAATCAAGAGGGGAAGGAGAGAGAAGACAGGAAGGAAAGAGAAGGCAGAAATGGGGAGAAGAGGAAGAGGAACAAGAAGGTAAGAGAAGAGAAAAGTGATGATGATGATGACAACAATGATGAGGATGGTGATTCTTTTAATCCAGAGATTATTTTAACACTGAGAAACAGAAAAGTTAAAGTACATTTTAAAGCCTAGACAAAATCCTAATCATCTATGCCTTAATACAATGTGATTTTCCCCCTGAAGCTTTTATATCATATACAGTTACTCTCTCTCTCTCATGTAGTTTGAATCTAGTTACTCCCAATACCACCACAGAGAAAATTGCTATTTAGTAAAACTTGAGCAACAATCCTCATATTTCAAAGAAGAGGTTTATGCATAAAGATTTCAGTGCAAAACCTGGAGAAGACTCTGAATTTTTTTGTTTTGTTTTGTTTTGTTTTTAGTCAAACATAAGGTACAGCTAAATCAAACGAGTGAAAAATAAAATGAGTGATTCATTGGGTTTCTTCTGTGATGACCAGGTGTTGTTCTTCTTCAGTGATGACAGAACAAAAGGAATCGGCCTTTTTTTTTCTGCTGTAAGGGGGAGGTCTTCTTGAAAAAAGCCCCCTCAGTCGCTATCCCATTAGTTACAAGCCACTTCCTTCGGAGAATCCACAAAACTGGACTGATTTCATGCAGTCAGCTGTGAGACGCAGCAGCAAAAGTGAAGATAGGTGGAGAACTCGAGAGATCTCTCAAAGGACTTTCTAGGCCAATACGTTAGTACTGCAGCCAGCTCTTATCTGTTTTCCTTAATGGGGCGTGGGCAGGGGTTGGGGTAGGGGTTCTTTCATTTCTTTAGGTTTGTTAGTGAGCGTCAGCTTCCTCTTTGTCTTCCTATGTCTCTGATACTGACATGAGTTCTCCATCTATAGCATTCTTTTTCTTGCTATGAAAAACACAGGCAGCCTTCCTGTCTGTCTGCACTTGCTGCTCCACGCTACTTATGTTTGAGCTTTGCCTGGCATGCATTCAAGCCTGAGTTTTTCTGACTTTCCCAAGTTCCATATGCCCACTAGGCTCTCCTTCCTTTTAGGTTGTATTATCATATGCAGCCACTTCTCAGACACATCCGTGGAGGTGGATGTTAGTTCTTATCTTCCCTCTACAAAGTTAGAGTTTAGCCTGAGGCTGTCACCATCATCCTAAGCCCTACCCTCTAGTCCTGATGCCCTTAACCTTCTGCATTTAAGCTTTCACTTTGGAATCTTGTTACTTTGTATCACAATTCCAGTAGAGTGACTTCACCCGCGAAAGGCAAAGGAAGGAAAGTCTTGCATTGGCCTGAATTAATAATGGAAAAAATAATGGAGAAGTCTAATCTTTCCAGTGCAGAAGATGTGTGCATTGTTTGTTGAGAGTAGCCCTTGGGGAGGGAGAGATTTCAAGTTCAGCATTTATGTGGCACATTTTTCAATTAGACAATATACTGTATGGCATTTCCCTTCCTCCCCCAACCCCTTCTCTTTTATTACCACATGACTTCATCTCCCTGTGTGACTGACAGAGCCCATTGGGCTCAACTCTGATAAAAAACATCTGTGGGAGAAAAATTGCAATTTAGAAAACAATTAAGTACATCAATTCCAATTCGTTTAGTTGGCCAGAGAAAGAAAAGTTCTTTCAAGGAGGTAACCTGATCTGCAGTGGTCACGGATTAAAGGGCATGCAGATCTGTTTTCTCCAGGCTGTAGTCTGGAAGACTGTGTCTTAGCTCAGAGGTCTAAATGTAGGCACAAACCTTTATGTTGCAAAATTTAACAAAGAATAAACCACTGTGAGTTTCCCTAATTTTCTAATTTTTTTTCATTTTCAAGACATTCTTCTCTTAGCCTTCCTGAATTCCCAAGAATTGAAGAGCTTCCCTAAAGGATGTGTATTTCCTCCTGTCAAATGTTCACCATATGCTCATTTGTGATGGGAGCTCTGTAAGTGAACCTTGGTTTACTGTTAAAGACCTCATCTCAAAGACTGAAGGGTACATGTGTGTGTGTGTGTGTGTGTGTGTGTGTGTGTGTGTACTGACTGTCCCTTCCATTTCTCCTCTCGGGCTCTGTGAGGGAAATGGCTCTATTACTCTGAGGTGCTCAGAATCTTTATGAATCACAGCCTAACATTTTATCTGCAAAAGCTTAAAGAACGAATGTCAATACCGACACATTTGATTCTGGGTGTCTCCTCCTTTGTCAGAAACATAAATCTAGGTACAAATGATAACCACTGCCTTCACTTACTCAGTACCTACTACAGAACTGTCACCGTGATTCACGCCTTGAGTATAATGTCTCCTTTACTTGTCGCATCGATCCCACTAAGTAGGTATTGCCATTCCCATATTTTAAAACCCTATTTTAAGGCATTAAGATACCACCCCCAGAAAAGAGGAACAATGAACTCATGTTTCCTAGCTTTTTACGTCTCTTCTACTCTCCAGTGAGAACCCTGAATTGAAAGTTTCTTGCCACAGTAAATAAGGGAACGTATATAAAACAGCTAGTTAGTGCCTGGCCCAAAATAGTTTTTCAAGGAAGCCATCTCTACCCATCCCCCCACTGTTATCCCCAGCTCCCCTCAGTCCTCACAGAGCATGCGAGGTTATCAAGTACACTGCTGAGGCTTTATTGCCGCTCTCAGTTAACATGGCCACTTATGTGGTATAAAAACCTACAAACGAGACGCAGAAGCAGGCACGTATGTTACTTGATTGAGAAATATTAACTCTCAGGAAGCTTTGTTCAAAGAAAGGGCCAGTAGGTGGAAAAGGTCCTGAAGAAGATCTCACTTGTTTTCTTTTAAAGTCCGACTTGGGAACCAACATTAAACATACCCACTTTTAGCCAGGCATAGCCTGGCACAAATCCTAGGCACAATCCTAGCACTCTGGGAGGCCGAGGCGGGAGGATTGCTAGAGCTCAGGAATTCCAGACCAGTCTGAATAAAAGTGAGACCCGATCTCTGCTAAAAAAAAAAAAAAAATAGAAAAAATCAGCTGGGAGAAGATGGCGGATGAGAAACACCGCCAGACAGAGTGTCTCTGAAGAAAAGACAGATTCTAGCAGAAATTAGAAGAAAGAAGCAAGAAGACGAGGCTACATCGGATGAGGGTCGGCAGGAGGAGTACCTGAGACCACGGGAGACTCCACGGGAGGAGGTCGCGGAGGAGAACTGGAGGCTGGGACCCCCGGAGCAGCCCGGAGACCAGCGGGAAGGGGAGGTGGATCTGCCGTTTCCCTTCCCCTGCATCCCGGACTGCTGGTGGGCTCCCCAGCAAGCAGAGAGACCTGCTGACACCAGCCCAGCAACGACCGCCGCCAGTGAGCGGTAAGCCAGTAGCGGACGCGGCGCCAGGCTCCCAACTCCCTCGGGCACCTCCGTGTGCACAGACCCGAGCCGCGTGGCAGACGCCATATTGCCTCCTCCTCCCCTCCCCCGACCCTACCCGCGGCTGCCCAGAGAGACANACAATATAGCCACCAGCCGGAGGCACCTCCAGGGAACGGGACCTTCCCTTTTGGGGCCCTACAGCTGACTAAGGGGAACTCAGACTGTGAGCTCTCTGCCCACCAGCCCTCCCGGGTGCTGCTGGCACAGTGATCCCAGGAGAACGGGGCAGACCCTGAGGCTGAGAGACATAGACCCAGCTTGGGCTCCCTGTGGGTGAATTGGGACAGGCACACGTCTCCCTGGTGGGGACAAAGTTTGAACTCTGGGACCCAGAGGTCAGACCTGCAGACCACATCCCATGCACCGAGGCCTCGCATTGCCCGGGGCACAGAAGGGATATACGTGAACGGCCTGCTGAGGTGTGTGTGCCTTCAGGGGCAGATCAGCGTCCTAGAGGGCAACCCTCCCCACAAAGGGAGGCCGTGTGCCCAGCCCAGGTGGCGTTCCTGCGGCAGGGAACCTCCCCGCTGGCATCACAGCCAGGGGAGGCCTGGTGGCGTGTGATCTGGCCTGCTGACAGAGGCCCAGGCGTAGCCGAGGACTTGGGGCCGGTGGAAAGAGGCCAGGCCCGCTCCAGACTGCGGGTCTCGGACAGCCCCACCCCCACATGCAGACTCTCTGACTAAGCGGGGCCATTCCAGCCCCTCCCTGTCAGCTTTGCCTGGAAGCAGAGAACAGAACTTTGACCCCTGCTGACGACATTGGTGGTGCCTGAGGGCGGGCTTACCCAACTCAGCTCCGCCCAGACTCTCCCCTAGACCAGCCCTCACTAAAGGGGAGAAAAGGACACACCTGGAAGTCCCAGGGCCCCACCCACCACCTGAGGCACTAGAGTTCTCTCTTCAGGAACAAGAGCTGATAACAGGACACAAAAACAACAGCGTAGCCTGTTCCTCCAAGCAAGCGCCACCTACTGACAGGGAGAGCATCCTGCACACCCTTTTCACGACACCTACTGACTCATTATACAGGGAGTGGTCGAATCTCACCCACAGACACCACCTACCAGCTCAGACACTAAATAAGGCGTGTGAACACCCAAACAAAAATCTAAAGAAAAGAAACAACAACTGATCGACATGGGAAGAAATCAGCGAAGGAACTCAGGAAATATGAAGAACCAATCGGAAAACACACCCCCAGAGAGGAGCCCCAGCCCCCTAGAAACGGAAACCAACCAAAATCAGGCAACCAAAATGACAGAAGAGGAATTTCCTATGTGGATCATAAGAACACTCACTGACCTGCAAGAACAACTCAAAAACCAGCACAAAGAAACCACAAAAAGCCTCCAGGATCTAGAAAAAAAGTTCACTAAAGAAATAGACACAATGAAGAAAAGTTTAACCGAACTCCTGGAAATGAAGAATCAGGTCAGGGAACTACAAAATACAGTGGAAAGTCTCAAGAACAGGGTAGACCAAACAGAAGAAAGAATCTCAGAGATTGAAGATAACACCCTCCAATTAAATAAATCAGTCACAGAAATAGAGCAGAGAAACAAGAGAAAAGAGCAAAGCCTACAAGAGATGTGGGATTATGTGAAGAAACCTAAT